>JAQFVV010000035.1:874135-941635 GCA_028023455.1 Epiperipatus broadwayi
ATTAGACAACAAACCGTTACATTAGTAATCAATAATACATATTGAAATTTAGAAAAATTCATTCATTTTGGTTAGAATATGTCTATGAAATAAAAAAGGAATCTATGTTCATCAGCTTTAAAAAATTTGCAAAAATACACTCAAATCTTCAGGACTGATCATATTCATCAGCTAACCTTTAATCCTACTTTGTTGTATATATGGCTTATAATTCATTAGAATTATAGAAATGATTCACCATTTAAATTAGCACTATTTTATTCTTCATATCTATAAATAATTAATTCTTGAATATATATATATATGACTAACTACAGTCTGAATACATTTTCAATCAGGGCAATTAATGAAGAGACTTTCATTAATAACATAATTTATTTTGCTTGTAGTAAATTTACTGTGTTTATTAATTCATCAATATTTATTTATTTAATTTTATTTCCTTATTTGCTATGCATTTAATTTTTTTTTTTTATTCCTATGTTATTATCAACTTTTTTATTTCTGTGTAATTCCCACTATCACCATCACATACACAACCTTTTTTTTTTCAGCATCTACATAAAATTATCAACATTTTCATCTTCCTATTTTATTAAGTGATCTTTGAGATAAAAATATTTATAAATATATATATATGAAATAGGAATATTCCTGTTATATATCTATTTTGATGAAAAGTTATATATCACTAGGCATATAGTGGTAATCCTCAAATTGTTTAATCACTTCACAACTTTTTGCATAATCCAATTTACACAGGTATTGGAAAAAATTATATATTTTATATAAGGTATAAAACTGTCTTCTTTAAATATTACATTTACAGAGCATAATTTTATTAAAAAATATTTTAAAAACTTCTATTATTTTTTAAATAATAAAAAAAAACAATTATTTAAAAAATCAAATTTCTAATAGTATTAGAAATAATAGCTGCACTGTAATTATCAATTTTATAATTAATAAGATTTATTCTGCTGCCAAAAAAATATAAAAAATATACTTATTTTTTTTCCCTTCTTTTTCTCATAGTGTTAAATTATTAAATTAGTTTCATAAAAAATCAAGTTACTTTTCTGATAATGAAAGAAATACCCCCCCCCCCTTTCCTCTTTCTAATTTAATCCTTTTTGTACAATTTAATTGTCAAGTTATGATTCAGGTACACAATGTGTTAAATTTAGCTCTGATTTCAGCATTGTAAACAAAAATCAGCTAAATAACAATAAGCTCTAAGCGTAAGTAGTCCACTTATCCTTTCTAAACTGATGCTCACGGACGAGTGCTTGTAAATTCGTAAAGAGCGCAGGTTTATTCCCATTTCTATATTACAATCATTGCTGTTGTGCATAGAAATCTTCACAACTATTTTATTTTTTTTATAGATGGCATCAGATAATTACTTTTAGCATATTTTTCAGCATATTTTTATTAAAAATATCAAAAGAAATATATTAAAAAAAGTAATGTTAACAGTATAAAAATATTTCACGTTTCCCATCATATAATTTTGTATTGTTCAGAAAATGCATAATATACTTACAAAAATTAAAATATATTATTAAAAAACTATATATAAATATCTTTTCTTTTTTTTTTTGAAAAATTAAAATATAAATACAATTTGAAATAATAATAAAAAAATAACTTACTTCGCTGCAATTACTGATATATAAAAACTGCTAGAATCTGTTTTTAAACATGCAAGTTTCAATTTTTTTAATTTTTCTTCCTGATTACAGCTGCCATCTGGAAACAAAAACTAAAATATAGTATATCATATTTTAGATTATAATTGTTCAATGACAGAAAAATAGAAATTAAAATAAATTGCAACAAAAATAACTGTCTGACATATAATGCATATTTTATGCAGTGCAGATAATGCATGCTGTAGCCTGAAGAATGGTTAAATATTAGGAAAGAAATAAAATTAGTCTGAGACTAAAACTAAATAAAATGAGTTTGCTGATATTAAATTGACTGCATATTATAAACTTTAGCTTTTTTTTTTTATGTTTTGTAACTAACGTTTTAGCATAAAATTGCAAAATTTTTAATTTTATATGTTAAGAATATATATTATAGGTATCCACATAGCATACAAATACAAATTATATGTCAAGCAAAGATGAAAATCAATATGTATTATAGGTATTTAATTTGTTACGTCACATACTAGCTGTGGCTAACATTTTACAATCTTATGGCAAATTTTTTTGATCTGTTAATAACAAATTTTAATTAAAAAATGAATACTAATAACATAAATAATAAATAACTAATAGTTACTGGAAATGAAAAATATAGTTTAGAGCAGGGATGTCCCATTTATTGCCTGAGAACTACATGTGGCCTGAGAGGGCTATGAATGTGGCCCAACATAAAATCATAAATGTATTTAAAATAGTTCAAGATTTTTTTGAGATTACATGTCACAATGTGCTTAAAATAAATGTACATAAACACTCAAATACAATGTCAAATATCCAACTAGTTTTGTTCTCTTTTTAACTTTTATAATTGTTTGAAAGTCCAATTCCTTATAATTTATATCTAAAACTCCAAGTATATAAATTGTACTTGTATTCAATCAAAAATTATAATATATATATAAAAAAATACCAACTATGTTTTATTACTTAGAAATATACATTTTTTATGTCAGTGATAACAAATTTGGAACCTGCTTGATGATTTTAAAAGATTCTCTGAATGGGTCATTGCATAATTAGGATATAACTTTTTTGCTTATTTGCGGTAGTGGGTATCACAAAAATTATACACAAACCTTTTTTTTGCTTATCAACTTTCAATATGCTTGTATGTTTAATGGGTGGCCCAAGACAACTCTTCTCAGTGTAGGCCAGCAACACCAAAAGATTGGACAGATCTGGTTTAGAGTAATCAAAAACAATAAAAAAAATCCATTCATATTATGCAGAGGTGAAATGATGCTAATACACTTGTGTTGCATTGCCTTTTGTTTACATCATGAAAACAAAATAAGTTTATATATAATCTATTTATCAACTTTTTTTCTTTTTGTAAAATTATTACTTGAAACTAAATAAGCATGTATCACATTAAAATTTTATTGAATTATAATAGCTTTTTAGCAGCAAATTACTTTTATAATTATTTACTGACATTAAAGAGGAATAATAAAAAAATACCTCCTATCAATACTGTTATTATATTTTGTTGATTATATTTCAGTTTTAATACTTTAGAGTTTTCATTATTTGAATTTATACTTTTTGTAAGAATTATTATTTATTCATCAAAATACATATTTTTAGTCTGATTATTGTTTTTTTATTATTATTTGCAAAATTGACATTTTAATTGTAAACTAATTTCATTTACAGAATTTGTTTCTAATGATTTCTGTAAAAAAAATGAAAAGATGAAGTAGAAAAATTTATTTCTTAAATAAATAGAACTATAAAAAAAACTGAAAATAAATATCGAAAATGATCAAATGTATTGAATATATGCAACTTTTACTAGGTTAATAGCATATGGATACACATTTTGACACGATTTTTTTATAATTGAACTTTTCCATTAATGATTGCGCTGTGAAAATTATAATCTATGTATGTATTTTTGTGACGCTAGGATGGCTGATCTGTAAGTGCTAAAAATTTAAGATAGATTTTTTTGACATATAAATAATAGTATTTTGACTGTTATATATTTTTATTTAAATAATTCTTTTTTTAAAGTAATTTAAACTTTTTTTCTTTATCAATATTGGGATTATATTAGTTAATATTTTTTTAAATGCTTTTATTATAATTCTTTCTATCATTTTGAATTTGAAATTGTAATGTTTATCAT
This sequence comes from Epiperipatus broadwayi, assembly GCA_028023455.1. NCBI lineage: Eukaryota > Metazoa > Onychophora > Udeonychophora > Euonychophora > Peripatidae > Epiperipatus > Epiperipatus broadwayi. Next base: position 877,985 of record JAQFVV010000035.1, read on the forward strand.
AATGACTAGTTTGTAATTTATCCTTAGTTTCCAATAGTTTATCCAGTAATTGTACTATATCAATTTTCATATTTCATTTCATCATCCTCTTTCCATGTTTTCATCATCTTTTTCTATTTAATAATTACTTTCTTTTTTATTTATTTAATTGTATTTATTCTTGTTTACATTTAAGTTAATATGCAGTATATAACAGTCTCCATGTATTCATGACATTTGATTCCTTGACTTGGTAGATACAAAAATTCAGATTATAGCTAACCAGATAGAACATCCTTACATACATTTATAAATATTTTAACATGTATGTAAAATATGTCTACATATCTATTAAACTAAAAAAATATATGACTTTATTGTTTGGGAGTTCATATAAGTTTGAGCACTGGAAAATACAGAACTGAGGAGTATCAGAGAATCTTAAGTTCCAATCTGCCACTCTCAATAAACCATGCAGGACCTGTTTCATGCAGTGATATATAAAGTGGCAGATAATTAAATATCAATAATAAAAAAATAAATTATTAATATTTTATACTCAATAAAGTTAATGCTGTATCTTTTTAAAAATATATAAGAATTTAATTAATAAGTTAATTTTTTTTCTTTTCTATTAGTAAATAGAAAAATAGCCTCTTATTTTTCTTGTAAATCGATATTTTCTAAAGGCTAAGTGGTTTTATTTCTTTCCCTTTTAAAGGAATTTACTCCCCACCTCCCTTTTTTAAATCATTAAAACAAAAAAATTAGCTATTTTTGTACTTTTTGTGATAAAAATGAAAAAATATATAATATTAATAAAATTTAAAAAGTTGATTATTTTACTAAACAGTGAGGCAACCAGTATTTGCACTGTGAACTAAAAAAATTAAAATTTCATTAATTTCCTTTTTTTTGTTGTTGTTTTATTAAATATTCTTCAAAAAACAAGAATAATTGAAATTGCAGATATTTAAGACATAAATTGAGTGATAATTGCTCTCCTTATTGGTTTTTAAATTATTATTTTGTTTTATAACAATTATTCTACTTACTATATCATTTATAATGTATGTGATTAATCATTAAGTTTTCTTTTTTAATATTTCTTATTCCAATAATTTTTGAATATAAAATTATTGCTACTTATTCTAATTTTTTGTTTTCTTTATAAATATCATGTCAGATTTTGAATTTGCAAAAACAATCATAAAAAATATCTCTTTTCTATATATGCTAGTGCAATAATCTCAATCAGTTTAAATTACAATGAGCATTACCAATTATTCCATGCTAATCATCTAATCAAATAAAATTACAAACAATCATTATTAAATATACATTTTTTTTGTGATCTATGCTTTTGATCTAAACAGACATAAGCTCAAAATAATCACTACCAACATGGACAATCATCTGTACCTGTTGTCAAAATTGAACGTACCATAATAACTTTGTTATAAAATAATAAATAACTAATTTTAACCTAGTTATATATTAGTAATTAATATCATCAATATTGTAAAACTTAGTACCTTACTCTGCAATAAAGGCTATCATCAATTGCTTATCGCAGGAATGTTAAACTGGCAACCTATGGGCCAAAGAAAAAAAAGAAATACAGTATAAAAAACTGCAAACTATTTAATAATAATAAAAAGCAATGAAACATCCACAGCAACTCTTTCAGACACAGAGCACAGATGTCACATGAAGACTAATCAAATCGAATGAGCTTGAAGACAGTATCATGCTTTTCTGCATTATACTTTCTTGTGGCATCATCAATTTTGAAAAATAGAAAAACATCAAAGAGAAGTTAAGAAATCATGTTTATAGAAAACAAACTATCATCCTTCCTAATTTTTCAGTATTTTATTTGCACATCTATATCATGACTTAATTGATGATAGACACATGACAGATTACGAAATGGTTGGGAGAGACAGAGGTAGACAGTGAAAAATGAATATTGGAGGAAGTTCTCTTTCAGGCATGCATAGCATTAAGTTTTTGTTTCTTGTATTTTTAAGAAGAGCATTCAAATGGCTTATTTTCTGTTAGTACACTGTTCACTTGTCTTTTCCAATACATTGGTTTTGATCCGTTTTTGTTATTCAATATACAAAGTATTTGGGCAAAAATGTAATTGAAGTTTAATTACTAAACCATTATCAATTGTTGAATTATTAAATCTTTCCTTCATAATGAAGGCTGTGTAGTTCCAATTATTATATCCAAATCTTGAGAAGTTAGCTGGAGACAAACAATGCCAAGTTTCTGACAAAAAAGTATAATACTTTTTAAATTTTGGCAGTAAATATCTTCTTTTATTATGTATTATCATCAATCAGTAAATTATAATTTTATCAATAATGATCTATATATATATTATTTCTTCTGAATACTTCCTTCGCGACTATATATTTTTTAATTTTTCAATAGTGTAACAAAAGAAATTGATTTTGTATTAAGTTTGCTATTAATTAATTAATTTAAATATTAAAAAATTGTGAATGAATAACATGCAAATACATAATATGCAGTCTGCGTGAATTTTTGTTATTAGAACAATGATCCATACCTGAAATGAGTTTGACATGCCTGGCTTACAATACTTACATCATTAGTTTCTGCTTCCAGCTTAACATCAGCTATCTCAAAGTTGCACAACTGTATGAAATATTTTGATATTCATTTCTAATAAAGATTTATAATTTTCACTATTCACCCATAAATTATCTATTTCCATTTTGAATTTTATATTTTTGTCAGTTTAATTTTATTTCATTACAGAATAATTTACATTTGTTTTTATTACCATTGAATGTCATAAAATAATAATTTAAAAAATTTCTTGCAAAATATAGGTTTGTATTTTACATTTTTAAAATTGATTGTTTCAAAAAATTTTAAGTAAATTTCTGCTAGAGAACCAATGAAATTGTTATACTTGAATTTTAAATTGGTAATATTCTTATGACTATTATTATCAATGAATATTTTTTAAAATGCTAAATCATTTTTCATTTGGAATTATTTTCTAATATAATTTTTTTTATAATACAAAATATGTTTCAATAGATTTATTGCTGATCAAAGTAAATTTCTGAATATCCTCTTACAATGGCACTTTTTACATTTTTTTTTTGTGTGTGTGTATATTACTGTGAATTTATCAATTTTTTTATTATTTAAATTTGTTACTTATTTCTTTATTATAACTTTTAACTTTTTCCATGTCTATAAACTGATTTTCATTTAACAATTCCAATATTTTTTTAACACATATATTTCTATCCATTATGATCATATGCATAATTGTATTACTAATTGCATTTATAGGAGTTATGTATTCTTTTTTCACTATAAATATTTTGTACTGTAGCTAATTTTGTTTTAAGACTTTGTTAATTAATTTATTATTTCCTTTATGTCGTTTTTTAAATATTGATAAGATACTGACATAGTACGAGCATTGTTGCCATGTAGTCATCAAACATGTACTGAAAAAATTAACTGATAAATATAAAATTTTTCCGTATTTTCACAAAATGAGATAATTGGACAATTTCAACATAAAATTTGATGCATACTTTTACTATAATAAAATACTGAATATTGCTTGATTTGTAAAAAATATGAAAAATCAAATAGTGAAAAAAAAATTATTTTGCAATTAAAGGGGAAAGGCAAATGTATTTCAATCAGGTAATCTTTTTTTACAGATGTCTGTTGTCAATCGATCGGGGAAAACTCAATTGTGATCATAAAGCGCCGATTGGATGAAAAAAAGACCATGTAAAGCATTCACAAAGAATCCAACCATCCCATGATATGAACCAGAGAAACCATGGGCCTAGAATAGACAGGCCCAGGGTATTCAACCAATTGCTGCTATTTCTGCATGCCATACTTAGATAGATTGATTCTGAATCCCATCATTGAAAAAGAAAATGCAAGCTTTGCTCAATCATTCCCTTCAATAAATGGTCGGCCTATGCTGATCTCAATCCCAGGATATTCTAATATTCTACCATTACCCATCAACTGCATTATGTTAGACCAATGACTGAAGCTCACATTAAGGCAAAATGAATGTTGGGCTGAAGCCAAATGCAAAATTATGAAGATGAGAGATGCATTCCCATAACTGTTAGAATTTTACATGCTGAAAAATATCATGCCAGTACAGCATTCTAGACCTCATTCCAGTCTTCTTTTAGGACATTCACAGTACTTATTGCTGATAAAGTAAAAAAAATTATCTTTACCCCCCCCCTTTTTTTTTTTTTGATATTTCATATCAAAATCAAAAAACTTGATTATATTTCATATCAAAATCAAAAAACTTGATTATTTTATTAAGACTCATTTAAACTTATTTTCTTTACATACCTTAAGCTCATTTTTATTGCTATTGTTTATCTAAATTCTTAAAAACTGGGGGGACGGGGAGAAATGCAACTTTATATTATATAATTTCTTTATTAAGATTATGCAACTTCTTTATTATCTGTATTTTAATATCCTTTTTTATAAAAGTACACATAAAATTTTACATTCACTTTTTTTTTTCAAAAAAAAAATTACAATTCCACTAATTTTTCTGTAGAACATGGAATTTACAGAAAATGTTTCATTTATTGATTAGTGTTTTCAGTAGGGCTTCACTTTTTGTAGTACAAGAAAATAAAACATCCAGTGCATACTAATCAATATCACTTTTTAATTATACTTTCTAATGCATTTCTTAGTTCACAGATAAAAAGTTTTTTCTCAAAATTTGTTCTATAATATCATAACTTCATGAACTCCATACAGTAGCGCCATTCAGTGCAAGTCAGAGTAATCAATGAATGCAGGAAGGTTTGTGCATAAAATCCCTATCTAGTGCCTACTCATCCAATACCCCCAGACTAGTTTCTAGGTTGTGGCTTTCATCAGTGAGGAGCCTTGGATCTGAGAGCACTACATCTAGATCTTAGATCTAATGCAATCCTCCAGCAGCCACCTTTTACCTTTTGAGCTAATTATAAAGCTTTGAGTTCAAAATGCAAAGACAATGTTTTCAAGCTAAGCTCATTAACTTATATAGTTGTATAGATGATCTGAAATCAGTTCAGCATCTATACTTTTAGGTGTCTTTGGTTCTTTAATAACCAGTCACCATAATGCTATTGAGCAGGATTGGTATTAAACCATCAAGCATCACATGATCACCATCCTTTATGCTTACACAAGCTGTTTTCCACAGAGACAAAATTCTCCATACAGCAGCACCACTCAGTGCAAGCCAGAGTAATCAATGAATGCAGGAAGGTTTGTGCATAAAATTCTTATCTAGAGCCTACGCATCCAATATCCTCAGACTAATTTCTAGTTTACCTCTCATTGATGAGGAACTTCAGATCTGAGAGCAATGCACCTAGATCTTAGGATCTAATGCAACCCTGCAGTAGACACCTTTACTTTTTTTAGCTAACTATAAAGCTTTGAAACCAAAATGGAAACACAATAATGTTTTCAAGCTAAGCTCATTAGCTTGTATAGTTATATAGATCTGAACTAGTTCAGCATCCTTACTTTTTGGCTACTGTATGGAGTTTTGCCTGTATGAAAAACAGCTTGTGTAAGCATAAAGAATGGTGTCCATGTGATGTTTGATGGATTAATATCAATCCTGCCCAATAGAATTATGGTGACTCTGGTTTTTAAAGAATCAAAGACACCAAAAAGTATACAACTATATAAGTTAATGAGCTTAGCTTGAAAACCTTATTGTGTTTTCATTTTGGACTCAAACTTTATAGTTAGCTAAAAAAAAGTAAAAGGTGACTGCTGGAGAATTGCATTAGATCCTAAGATCTAAGTACAGAGCTCAGATCTAATGCTCCTCACTGATGAAAGCCACAGGCTAAAAACTAGTCTGGGAATATTGGATGATTAGGCACTAGATGTAATTTATGCACAAACCTTCCTGCATTCATTGATTACTCTGGCTTGTGTAAGCATAAAAAATGGTGATCATGTGATATAAAAAGCTTGCAATTATTCAAAATCTAAAAAAAAAAATAACATTATTAAGATTAGATAATCTAATATATATATATGTTTCTCAGGAAACTAATGTCACATGATATATTATTTATTAAAAAGCAAATAAAATTATATAAAGACAAATGTATAAATTTCTTAATGACATGGGTCTCATCAAAGTTTAAAATGAGCTCTAAAATTTTTTACAAGAATAAATTATATTAACACAGAAGTGATCCTGTGATTTTTAATGGTTTAATATATTATGTTAAGATGATGCAAGCAATGACAAATTATCATCAATTATATTATCCAAACAGCCTTAAAGCAGAGAACAATTAATTTTATTTTTATTTGTTTTTAAATCTAGTACTTTACAATTTATATATTCATCAAAAAATAATAATTAATGAAGTCCATTATGCTGTTCTTTCATATAAATTATAATAAATATTTACTAAGGCCATAAACCTCAAGAATGTGCGCTTGAAAATGCGAAGGTAGGGACCTCTACGTAAGCTTGTGGTTAAGACCTGTAGAGGTCCCTACCTTCGCATTCTCAAGCGTACATTCTTGAGGTTTATTGCCTTAGTAAATATTACTTACATATTAAATAAATTTATAATAAATAAAAAAATCATATACAATGGCTATAAAAATATATATTAATAATAATAATTATATAATCTTTTCTTAGCACATGGTTTTGTGCCATTTTCAAATGTTAAGCATCTATTTTAATGTTGACTAATTATTGCATATGATTTTTTTATTTATTTATTGTAACTTTTCATTTCTTTTTTTAAAAACAACAACTAAATACCTCATTTGTTATTATTTAGGCAAATATATTTATTTCTAAATCAGTAATTTAATTTAATTTTTTCATAAAAATGAAAAATACCCTACAATTTTTTTTTTTAGAAGCTAATAGTTTTAACATGAGGATTGTTGTTATAAAACTTTTCATTTACAGACTAATTTCTATTTTGAATTAAAGAATAAAAGATATAAATGCAGCAATATATGTAAACAAATTGCTATATGCCCATTTCTTAGAATTCATCACAGATGTCTATAAACCGACACAGCAAAGATTTTACATTCTGTAAGAGTAGCATTGTAAATGACTTAATAAATTGTATCTGATATTTTAAATTCAGCAGAAGATTATTACAGGGGATAAAGCTGGTATATGTATCAAGTGATCCAATCTTTGATTAATTTTTTTTACCATAACATTTTAGACTTAAATAATGCTTTTTATATATTATAGTTGACTAATTTTTTGTTTGTTTGTTTGTTTTTATTAACAAAATTTATGTTTCTAATTGAAAATAAACCAGAGATGTCTTAATAATATTATATTGAATCTATTAAGAGATTTCTGAACAGAAAAAATACTATATTCTGAGAATGACAATATTTCATCATGCAGTAGATCTCTTACTTCTTAAAAATAGATTAGTCCAGCTAGTTTTGTTCAATGTTGATATAGCGCTTCTCAACTTATGAAACTGATGCAGTGATAGGTACAAGAGTAGTTAATTGTAAGCAAACCATTTGGCTAAAACAGTTTATCAAATAATGATATGAATATTTCACTCTGATTATCTGTGTTTTAAAATTCAAGGTAAAGTGCAGAGCTAGTAAATCATACTTAATATTCCAATGACCCTATCAATTCATATATGATACTTACATAAAAAGTTCAAATTTTCATTTATTTATAAAACATGTTTAATAAACTGCATAATATACATATTACAAAAACTTATGCCTACCATTTCTACTATTTTGTTCTTGCATAAGAATTGTTCACATGGTATCTAAGTTATTTTCAATTATATCTGATGAGTCAAGCATTGGTGGTCGAGAGGTCAGTGACAGCAGCTTTACAAGCAGTTGTCCCGAGTTAGCGGGTTCGCTTCTCGGCTGATGGTATGACATGAGAAAAAAAAAAATTATATCAGATGAGTGATTATTATTGTACACACATATATATAAACTTGTTCAGAATACAATAGCAAATTAGTACTATTAAATACAAATTTAAGTCTCATACCTCTTATCCTTTATATTAATTATATTTTAACAAACTTTAAAATAAATCATTTACTTTATATCAAAAACTGCTAATTTATAATTAATACATTCCTTCTTCTTAAGTAACATAATCTATCAATTAACATTCCTTCACATTCTTATTTAAATATAAGAATAAATTTACCACTATCTAATATTCTATTCAATTTATAAAGAAATTTATGCAGCTTCACAATTATGAAGGGGTAGGGAGTAGTAAACAGCTTGAGATTTGAAAAAATAAAAAAAAAAGATTCCTCAAAAAATATTAAGTGGTAAAATGAAATTTGCTATTATTTGAAAGAACATCCTTTGATTCATCTTTAAAGTCTTAATGAAATCAAGTAGGTCAAATTCCTAATGTCCATTCCAAATGTTTTTGTCATTGCAGCTATGTGATTATTCATATGGTAAATGAACATGAATTAGCCCCTCAACAACAAACATCAGCTAGTATTAGAAGTTTATTGCTTTTTACCTCTGAGTCTGTCTGATAGTTGTTGACTGAATTATGGATTGAGTTTTATTGCAGATGGGACAATTGTGTGTGTGTGTGAACTTTTTTTTACAATCTGTGATAGACAAAACTAAATTAATATCACTTCTTTTCTTCTTGAATTGGAAAAATTTAGTTTAAATTTACCATTGTTAAATTGTGTCATGAATCTTCTCCAGGATATGTATCATCATCAACCATTATCAATCCACTGCAGGATGGTCTCTCCAAGTTCAATCCATCTTCTCCAATCTTTAGCTTCTCTTCTCCTCATCACCCCTGCACACTTTATTTCATTCATCTATCTCACATGTGGTCTCTTTCCATGTCTTTTACAATCTCTTGGAATCCCGTTTAAGATTTCAATTCTCTATCTATTAGCATCTCTTCTAGCAATATATCCAGCCAAACTCCTCTTCAGTCTTTTAATTTTTTCAATGAGGTCATTAACACCTGTTTGTTCTCTTATCCATATATTGTGTTTTCGATCTCTTCTTGTTACTACCAACATGCATCTCTCCATATGCTTTGCCTGAGTTGGTTTTTTAAATCTAATGTCCCAACTCCTCACTGAAGAGACCCATAGGTCGAAACCGGTATGGGGATGGGGACAATCCAAGATAAAAATGATTTGAATGCCTTCTCTTGTAGTAGCATTTATCATAAATAAAAAAAAGCTTGTTTAGAGCTCATCAGCATGCTCTTAATTTTACATATTTGTAAGTGCAAGCTATATATAAGTCATGTGACATCTGACTTTTTATGATTACCATATTTCTTTGAGTGATCTGAAGTCTCTGTATTGCTCTTCTATTAAGTGTCCAAGTCTCATTGGTAAAACACATTTATTAAAAATCTTCCTTTTCAAACAGGCATATTTCCTTTTAGTATCAAGTTATTTCTACCAAAAGCACTCCAACCAAGTTTAATTCTATGATTAATTTAATCTATTATGTTTCCATCTATATTAATAATCTGACCAAGGTATTTATAATGTATATACACTCTTAATGCCTTTTCTGAATCTATTCTCAACTATAAATAAAATGTGCTTCTGTTATTACCTGAATGAAACAGCCCACATGTAATTTCTTTTCTTATGATTTTTAAAGCATGTATTCATTATTATCATATTACTTTCCTCATCAAATTTATCATTCATTTATTTCTTAATCCTAAAAAAGATTCGTTCACTCTTACCTATCACAATATTCCAATTTCCTATTATATAATTATTTTTAGATTATTTTTCTTTGATATGTCCTACTTCTTATATTATTTCAATGACTTCATCATCATGTTTACTATCTGCTATGTACACTTGTATAATCACAAGTCCCTTAGAACAGCTTTCATTTTTATCAACAATTTATCATTTATGATATTACTATTTATATATATGATTCATGCTCTTGGATCTTAAGCATTACTTATACTAATACATTATATCTATCTTAGGTACTTTGGTATTAGAGCTACAATGTAGGGGAGATAGGCCTTTTCACACCCACAATAAATGTGTAATGTTGCGATGATGTCAACGCGATCTTTTTTTTTTTTTTAATGCTTCGACATTTTCCGTTATTGTCCAGATTTCTTTCAGCCATCCTTAACAATAGAAAAGAAATGGTTCTGCCAGAATAAAAACCTAATAAAAGTCTTATAATTAATATGTTGTTGTTTTTTTGTGGTTTTTATTCTTTTTTAAAAAATTTAATTTGTTTATATAAAAAAAATACGTTTATTAGCATTTCTGCTGAAAATCCCAGCATACTCTACAATTACATGATACATTTTCGGGAGGGAAAATTTTTAGTAGAGGTCTCCATTTTCTGTGGTAATATTACATGTGAAATGGTTTGTTTCAAAGCGACAATTCCTATTATATATTATACAGTAAGTATTGTATGAGTATACTTAATGTGTTTTTATAAATATTATCTAAAAACCAATATCATTTACTGTTTGTTTAGTAACAATTTTTTTGTTTAATGATGTCATTACATTAAGATCGCAAATCACTTTTTTTTTTTGACTGGAAATGTCGTTCTTTTAAAACTTGTTAGTGTGAAAGTCGTGTGTATAGTTAATATCTTTTTATAAATATTATTTAAAAACCAAAATCATTTACTGTTTGTTTAGTCAGTATTTAAACTAACAATTTTTTTGTGTAATGCCATCATTTCATTAAGATCGCAAATCACTTTTTTTTTTTATTATTTTAAATGTTGTTCTTAAAAGTTGTTAGTGTCCAAGTCATACATATTTGAATGTCTTGTTCAAAATCATATATTTCTTATTGAAAATGATAAATATGTTTATGTTTTTACTTTTAATTATTTTTAGTCCTGCAACATGGAGCATGTATTAGACCTACTGCGCCCTTTTCTCATTTGTATCAAAACCCCCAATAACTTTGTAAATCTTGCCAAAATATCATGTACAAGATTCGTGTACATGCCAAAAAAGTCGTGTACAAAATCCATGTACATGTTATTTTGGTCAGATCCCAAGCTTACAAAGTTATCAGTGGATTGATATGAATGTGAACAGGCGCAGTAGGTCCTATACATGCTCCATGTTGCAGCTCTAATACCAAAGTACCCTACCTTATTTTACCAACAGAACAATAAATTCTCATTCCTATGCATTTTTCATTTCACAATCTATCCTCCCGGTTTCATAAATCTTGTCTCATTTATTTCTAAAATACTCCTAGAACTAAATTGAGAATTGCATTAATATAATTATTTCTAAAAAATAAAACTGTTAAGACTGGTATCCCATGTGCTTTTCCCTATATCACAAATTATCCCACTCTTGAACATTTATCAATTTGCATAAAAAGACAAAACAAATATACTTGTTCATCATGCATTCATTTAATATAAGTTGAAAACCATTATTATAAAAGCTCTGATTTTTGACTCTTTTTGGATTACTACATTTTACAAATTTAAATAACCAAACAACTCAAACACATATAATACTTGTAATTATAATTACGATAGAATGACAGCCTGTTAAGCTAATTGCACAGACGCTGTGAGAATGTTATTAATAAATGAATACCTTCGAACAACCACATGATATAGTATTTGTATAAGAGTAAAAAGGAATCCTCTTACCCTTACGACTCAAATGTTTATAAATGAGCAAATCTAAAGTAGTTGTAACGAAGGCATGACTACATAATAGTCACTTTAAATTACTATATATAATGTCTGTATGAATAAAATAAATGCTTATTCTTGTAATTATAGTAAAAAGAAAAATGTTTAAAAATATTTCTATACTTGTTGCATAATAATAATTTTTTTAAAAAAAATTTAAATGTTAACTAATTTAAAAATAATTCATTAGCTTAAAAAATTAATTAAAAAAAAAAATTAAATTCACTACTTACAAATTTTGCATCACATACATGGCAAAAATTTTGATTATAAAAGCAGCGTCATTTTTGTGTCATTTCACAAAATGTAGTTTATTATAAAGTGAAAAGATATTAGGCAATCAATGACCTATTTTTTTTTTTTTTTTTTTTTGAGGAAAACTGTTTAACATAGAATTGTTTTAAGTTTATATTTTGTACACAGTTGAAAATCAATAACAGATAAACTGACAATTTTTTTTAAAATTCAATTTATTTATAAAATGAAATATATATACTCTTTGATCATATATTTTTGATGATGCAAAAATTTTGTTTCCAGATATTATAAACTTCTTGTTCTCATTTATTTGAAGAAAAAAATATTTAGCATAAAAATATGCAAATTCTTTTTGTTGTTGTTGCTTTCAAATGTTGCATAGAGCTGCAAAGCAATATAATTCACACCCCATATGAATAGATTGATAAATCCAATATTATCATAAAAGTATGCTAGGATACTATTCTTTTGTTTTACTTTTAGCATAGATTTACAAATATTTTACTTTTAGATATTATACACAATAGTAAATTATTACATATGGATTACGTTTATTCACAATAGCATAATGGTTTGACCAAAAGTATCCTGCCTGTAGCTTAAAATTAAATTCTCACAAGTAGTATGATAAATATATATACAAAATAAATAAATTTACAACATATCAAAATTCAATAAATGATGCAAATATAATACCAGAGTGAAAAAGTTCATCAAATATAGAACTTAGATTCGGCAGTTGAAAAAAAGAACGGAGAGATATGACAATTACTGAAAAAATAATATTGATGAATCTGCAAGAAAGTCAAAAAGAAAATGGATAAGCAAGAAAAAAAATTGAGAAATAATAAGTAGTGAAAACACTGTAGTAAATGAAATCAGAACAAGACAAATAGAATACTGTGGAAAACAAGAATGTCTCAGGAAATATTATTAAAACAAATATTAAATTGAACGTAACCGGGCAAAGAAAAAAATGAGGACATTCAAAAAAAAATATATGATAAAATAAACAAATTTGTGTTTAATATATGGATTGACTGAGAGACATAGTAACTGGAATTAAATGACTTCAGACAACATTAGATTGATTTAAAAAAAAAAGAATAAATTGATATAACATTATGTAGAACAATGAATAAGACCAATATATATATAAACTTCATACACAACGCAATTGGCAACAATGTTACATATATTCTAAAATGTTATAGAATTAAGTTAAAAAAAATCAAATAAAACAAACAACTTACAATGTTTATATGAAATTAATATAAATCTGTATAAAACTCCCAGTATAATTTTCTTTTTGATGACATATTTTTAATTTAAAAAAAACAATACAAAATTAAAAATTTTGGAATAATAATATTGTACATAAAAATATTATTATAAAATATATAACTATTTCAGTTGAACAGCTTTTTAAACTAGGATTTCCCTGAGTGACCAAATCAGTTGTTTTGTTTTTATTTAATTTATATGCACTTTGATTTGGAAACATCATATTAAAAACTTTTACTACAATAAACCATAAAAATATAGCTAAACCATATAAATATAAATGACGTTTTTTTTTTAAAAAAAAAAAATCTTGAAGTTTAGTAGAAAAAGTATGAATTATCTGTATTTAAGCAATTTTTAGAAAAATTTCAAGATTCTACATATAAAAATAACATTATTATTATTGCATTCACTCTAGAAATCAAAAACTTTGTCATTTACTAAAGAAATTAATATATAGGGTATATGAGCACAGACTTTCACACAACCCACCACTCTCCACTCTATCTCATAACACTGATACACTTGAACACATATATGTCGAAAATATAAATAATCATCAATATATGTATTTCATGCTAAACCAGCAATCATCAGTTCATCCAGATTATCATCTCTATACATATATGCAATAAGTGCTCAGATATATATTAAGATAGCCAATCTTCATACTTTAATGGACGGATTTGTATATTTTAGTAATGATACTCAACTATGATACTTTTTATATACCAATATTCATGAAGTCATTATAAATAATTTTTAATTGAAATCTCATCATACACTTTTATTTCCCAATTGTTAAAGTGTGCAACTAATTTTCAATAAGAATGTATTATGATATTTTCTTTTATAGAATGTATGTTGTTCTTTTTTTATCCATAGAAACAGTGATGTGAGATCTTATTTGTCCAATTTTGCATTTTTATAAATTCACTGACTACTATATGAATTACCCCACTTAATAAATTAATAAACAAATCAAAGTAATTGTAGTTTTAATCTTCCTATACTTTGTCAAACTATTCTATTCTTCACACAACTACTACTAAATACTATTTTTAAATAAGTTTTTTTATTACACAGCATTCAGCTGATCACTGAGTTTCCTTAATCAAAAAAAAAAAAAAAGTACTGTATATATTTCAATTAAATAATCCCTTCATTTATTTATTTTTTAAAACAGAAATCAAATTTTATACAATATGGGTGTTAAATGAGTATGATTCTCATATCTTTGACAAAAATTTATTACACTGGAGCATTTTGATCAGCACTAATAGCTCACTTCTGGTTTTCATCAACATAATAAAAACTGCTGAAATATTTTATGCTTATAATTCATTATAAAATACTGCTGTGTCCTGTTTAGTATTGTGGTAAAGTGGTGGATCAAAGAACAAGATGCCATTTCTGTGTTGGAATGTCAAAATCTCACAAGAAATAAATCATTCTTTTATTGATTATAGATTCTAATATAAATAAATAAATTCTATTTATACAAAAATGAAAAAAAAAAATCATTGACAAATGTAAAACCATACCCAGACAAGACAATAACAAAATTCTGAATTATTCAAGTTTAAAAGAAAAACGCCCAAATGTAATAAACTATGAAATGGTATCGTTGAGAAGACCAAATGATAATAAAATAGGTCTTATCCTTACACTGATTATTAACTAAAATGAAATATCTACAAATTATTGAGAAATATGAAGTCATAATTTCTGATATCATTAACTATGTATTGACTGGATAAAAAAGATTACATCTCAGTATTAAAAATGCTGGATATATTGATTAAATTCTATAAATAAGCTTTTATCCATCCCCTCCTTAAGATGGTCGACTTATGATACACCTATAGATAAACTTATTTAAAAATAAAATTTTGTTTAAATAAAATATTACCACTATTACTTTCAAAATTAAAACTTTATTTACACATTAGAGTGGATACAAAAGTAATCAATGATAGGATAAAACTATGTATACATATAAATGTGGTATGCAGGCCATGTATATAGAAATATCAAAAGTTGTATTAAAACAATAATTTAGTCTTAAGAGCAGCATAAGAAACTCATGATGGTTAATTAATACAAGTATGAATGAAATATAACTAAATCTAAATAAAATCAAAGATTATATTAATGCCTTAAGGCATTGTGTCATGAGCTTAATTAGTTAAGAATATAATGTAAAGTCAAATCTATGTATAAGGTTTGGAAATTCAATTGATAGGTCTAAGAAATATATAAATTAGGACTCTAGCCTCATCTGGCTCCAGGTTTGGTCAATTAGTCAAGGCTGACAAGTTCGTTTATCCTACTCTTTAATCTTGTAGAGGGATTTGAAGAATCGATTAATCATCGAGTCATCACAGCCATGATCAAATATCATGCTACATCTGGCAGTCCAAATTGCGAAGTTAATAAACGTGGCCAGTCTTATAGTTCCAAATTGACCCTTTTTAATTACTGCATTAAGAGAAATGTTAGCTGGGTCATTGCCATTTATCCGGTCTAACGCTATATTACGGAGAAAAGTCCACAAATCATATTGATCCAGAATGTGGCCAATTGACTCTTCCTGTTTGTTACATAGGGGACAAAGGGGGTTGATGATGTAACCCCTTTGGTAGTGTAGAAAGGCCCCAGTGGGGAGTGCTCCAAGGATGATTTTTATTAAAAAATAAATTTTGGACTCAGTTTGATTAATTTTGTTAAGTTTGGAAAATCAAGAACCCCCTATTGGAAGTATATTAGCGGATTTAGTTTTTCCGGGAAACATTAATCGATAAACTTCACAATATGATAATTCCCCCTGAAAAAGGGAACCCGACGACTGGAAGTTTTGAAAAATAACTGTAACTTGCAATATTACCACTATTAAATATGAAATTCCTCCAACTCGGTTTTATCACTAAAAACAATAACTGGTAACAAAAAAAGAAAGAGGTTATCAAAATCATGAAGTTAAGAATGTGTACATTCACAAACCTTCATATACTATATATCAAGTAAACCATAAAATCATATATCTATTAATATATATATATATTAGTATTAAAAAAAACCCATATTAACAACAACAAAAAAATGTATCTTTCTATGAATCTCACATTAATCCTGTTTTATCATAGTAGTCAGTTTGATATAAATACATATGAAAATAGAAATCTATTAAAACTGAAAAAAAAAAACCTTTCTTACAAAAATTATGATTTATAACTGCAGATCACTTTCAAGTGAAGAAAGATTGCATGAATTGCAAGACCTCTTTAATATTAAATGAGATATTGTTGGCCTTGAAGAAGTAGAAAAAAAACCATAAATTCGGACACTATCACTAATAAAAAATGGTTATTAGAAAAAAATCATAAACTAAAATGATTAATTTTTCCATAGCCTGGGGGGGGGGGGAGTTCCCATTTTGTATTTCAATTCTCTGCTGCTGTTATATTATTAACACTTCTCTTTTTATGCAAGCTAGTAATAAAAAAAAAAAATTGTAAGACAATAGTTATAATCTTTTTTTTTTTAACTTTTGTCAATTTATGATGTACAACATCCAATCTATATAATTTTTAACATTGAATATCAGTATCAATGTAACATAGTGTGATAAACTAATACATTAATCTGATCTACAAATCCCTGCACTCACATCTTTGATATATCCATTTTAGTTAAGTGCATTGATGATTAATTTATTCATATGTTTTAATAATATATAGTGATGGATAATGGAATGGTCTTTGACTAGGTTTAATTGGGAATAACAAATAAACCATGCTCTATCAATAGCCTTGCGTGATACAATATTGGTTCCTCAAAACTTAGGTGCTACTTCTAATAAATATTTGTTTCCCTTTTTTGCTTTGGTCATCTAAACTAGTATAATTTGGTTGCCTAGGGCCTCCTCTCATGCTGTTAGTCATCTTAAACAGACTGAGGCAATGGAATTATGTTTTAGTGCAATACATCCTTACATAGTAAATTGATAGTCATTGTAATCTTTGCTTGAGACAATATATAGTCACTAAAAAGGTTTAATTATGAATAACAAATAAACAATGCTCTATCAAGAATCTTATATGATTCCTCAAAAGCTAGGTGCTGTTTCTGATAGATGTCTCCTTTTTTTACTTCTTCAGTCACTTAAACTAATATAGAATTTGGTTGCCAGAGGCCTCTCGTGCTGTCAGTCATCTTAAACTGACTATGGCAATGGAATTATGTATTAGTGCAATACATCCTTTAACTATATTCACATTTCTATACCAGTCGCCTCCCCTTTACATAGTAAGTTGGCAGTTCTTAATTGTGATCTTTGTCTGAGGCAATATATAAAGTCAATAAAGAACGATGTTGAAACTGGATTTATTAGAAATTTCAGCTAGCAGACTATATTTAGACAGTCTTTTTTAGGAATCCACCTGCTTATCACAAAAATGGAAGGAATCTAGAAAATGTTTAAAATTGGTATGTCTCACATATATTGTCATGCTGGCAAATTACTTATTAATGTGATAGAAATAATATTATTAGTAGTAGTAGCAAAGTAGATCTTGTAAATATTGTAAATCTATTTATTTTCTAAATTTAGACACATAGAGTAGACAAACTTCATTTGATTCAAGTACTTCAAGACCAGACGAAGGGTAGCATTAGTAGCTATAGATCTCTAAGATTTAAGATCATTATAACTGTTCTTAATGAAACTTGATATCAATGGAATGAACTTAATTGAACAGGTAGAAAGTTTTTTTGGAAGGGCAGATCAATAAGTGAAAGGAAAGTGCATGATAGTGGATTTGCTGTAAAGTCTAATTTAATATCTTCTAAAGGCTAAAAATTCTAAACTTTACCATGCACCATAATACTAATGCTCACTTTATACGTGCCTATGGTCCAAAATTAGATTCAGACAACTCAGAAACAAAACTTTTATTTCTTATCAGATAACATTATTACAGCAACACAAATTGTAAATTTTGGCCAAAAGTTCCTGGAAATAACAATATTGCTGCTCTAAATTCAAATAGTCTGTTACTGAATTTTTTTTTTAACACATGAATTTAAATATTTTGTTCATGCAGAAAATTGCTATAAAAAACCATGGATGCACCCACACTCAAAACAATGGCATTTAACAAATATTAGTTAGGATCATAATATGAATTCATATTATGCAAGAACTGCAGAGTGTTGGATTGTATTAATATTCTAAGATTAAAATGTTGATTCATGTTATTCCATACAAACGTATTGTCAAGAAGATTGACGTTTGTTCTTTACAAATATCTGTTATACATACTAAATTTCAATAACAATTAAACACTAAAATTACTAAGATCTAGAGGATTGTCATATTACTGAAGCATAAAATTTTCTTAATGAATGAGTTAAGGATATAAGTAAATCTTAAAAAAAAAAAGAAGATTCAAGACTGTTTTGGTGGCAATAATCTTATTACTGTTGGTTTGATTAAAAATAAATGTGGCAGTTTGCTTGACGAAATAATATATTAAATATATACAGATTTAAAGGCAGAAAAGTTCAATGATTGACAACAAAGCTTAAAAATGAGTGGTGGCATAAAACTACAAAGGAGATACAGATATTTGCTTTTTTGATGCACTACAACAACTTATGGATCTACAAAATGGTATTGTAACACTATTAAATCCTGTAATGACACTCTCATATGATGACAATATTTTAAACAGATGAATTTTAATCATTTTTTGAATAATAATACAATAAATTGAAGTGATGGACCCATTTCATTTGCTCATTTAGATATGAATAAAAAATCTGGCTTAATTAAATCAAGAGTTCTTTGTCATCTAAAAAATGGAAATGCTGCAAATCTTGATATAATACCTAGACAAGTGTTAAAAAATGGTAATATGTCAATTTCTATATATGGATTGATGAAATGTGCTGCCTGATCGAAAGAATGATTCTATTGTTTCAATTTTTTTTAAAATAAATAAATAAATGACTGCAGTAATTATCATTACGTATCATTATCCATTATAGCAAAGATACTTTCAAGGAATTTGTTGAATAGATTGCTTTTAGATGAATTACTAGGGAATCATTGTGTCACGCAAATGTAAGAAAGAGTGATTCATATATTGTTGTTGATTTAGTCAAGGCATTTGATTGTATTAATTGAACGGGTCATGGTGATGTTTATAATTAATTGGTTGTCCACAAAAGTTAATTTTCATTGTACAAATATTGTATAATAGAATAAGATGTTATTATTACAGAAGAAAAAATGAAAACCAGTGTTAAACAAGGTTGTTTACTTACTCCAACATTGTTTTCAATTTTTATGACAAGGTCTTTAGATTTGTTTATAAGTGGTTTAAGTAATCAGGAATTAAAAACACGATATAGAATCTATCAAAAGCAAAAACAATAACTTTTTCTTGGATTCTAGATTTACAATGTACTGTTTAAATGTGATATTTTTGCCTGTTCAAAAAATGATTTACAAATGTTTTGAATGCAGAATACAGACTTTAGTTTAAAATTTAATATAAAAAAAAAACAAGTTCTTTATCAGCCAGCGATGGGGAAAAAAATCTTCAATAATTTTTAATTTGGATAATTATTAATTTGAAAATTTAAATCAATTTTAAAAACTTGGCAGTTTTATAAATAGAAAGGTGGAATAATATACTGCTATTACAGCTAAATTTGCTTTATATAAAACAATTTACTTATTGACTGAAAATAAGATTTCACTCCCTGTCAACCAACATAAAAGCATTAAGATTTAATTTAAGGATACTCTTTACAAATTTTAAAAATATAATGAAAAGATCATAAAGTCAATAAATATGTACTTCAACTTGCTGTATGAAATATTATAGATTCTACTACAATAAAATCATATCTTTGTTGGATTGGATATGTAAAAATTAAACTTAATATAAGATTTTCTAAAAAGTTGTGTTTTGTGGTAAACTGGAGTACAGTTTCATGGTAGAGGTAGACCCTGTTTACCATTATAAAAATCATTTCATGACAACATTTTAAAGAGATGTAATGTCAATTGTTCCATTGGGTAAGAATAGAATACATTTTGAACTACAATTATCCTTGGTATTGAAGTATTTGAGAAAGAAAAGTTTTCTACAGAAGAAGTTGAAAGACGACATTGCAAAATATCAAATAAACAGAAGAATGAACGAGCATGAGAACAAATTTATAGTTCACAAATCATTACAAAACTCATCTCTAAAGCAGTTTTTAACTTTTTTTTTCCCTTCAAAATTAGAAGCACTCTTCTCACCCACTAGTGGCTATTGCTGATATCTACATGATTATTTTCAAACATTATCTAAGTACTGCAGAATAAAAGTTGTATACAAAATTATTCCAGTTTCTCTGATCCATAGCCTCATTTTTCCACATCTCATCAATAAAATCACTATCTACATCCCTCAAACACAAATGGCTTCTTTCAAGGTTTTTTTACAATCTCTCAGGATATATTTTAATTCTTCAATTGTCCATGAATGATCAACCCAGCTCCATTTCAATCTTAATTCTTTTAGTAATGTTTATGTACTTCTTTGTTCTCTTACCCAAATATTTTGCTTCTGATTTTTTTCTTGTTACTCCCAACATATATTCGTACTTCATTAAATGGATCTATTGCATGTATATACACATACCCATACAATTATGCACATTCCAAAGCTATGAATATGAGGACATTTAACACCCTCAAAAGCATTTAGCTTTGACAATAATTTTCATGCAATTATAGCTTTTCTTATGAGTGTGATAGAACATATATTTATAATTTACAGTTGTCTAAGAAAAGTGTCTTAATTTTATAAATTATATTACTCTTCTGCTAACTATCCAAGTCTCAAACCCAATAAAACTGGTAAAACATATTAATTTTTTTCCTTTTCAAATACATAGGCATCTTTTAATATGAAATTTATATCAAAAACACTTCACTCAAGTTTAATTTTATAATTAATTTAATCCATTATGTTTTTCTCCTTTTTTTTCTTCTTCTGAGAAGACCATTTAATATTTATTTTATCCTATTTTCATAGTTTCATCCAATAATGTTTGCACATTTCCTGAAATTCTGAAACATTACTTGCAAAAACAAATATATTATCTGCAAAATCTACATCTTTAACTATAATCCACTATGATGCATATATTTTATTTCTTGAGCTATTCATTTTAATCCACAAAATGTTTTGAAGATATATACTCATCCTATTGTATACCCTTCTCAATTTAATTTTTTTAGTATCACTAAGTAATATAATTGCTGGTGCATTTAGATACATATTTTTCAGAATACAACAATATCTTGAGTTTATATCTTGATTATCCAATGCTTTAATCACTATATAAATGCTTATAGAATCAAATGCCTTTTCATAAACTATAAATTCAAAGCATAATAGTAACTTACATTCATAATCCTTTCTATAATTTCTGAATTATTTGAATGTAGTCCATAGTGCTAAAACAATGTTTTACATTTTTGCCATTCTGATTCTCTTCTATAATTTTCCATATCCATTCACAGTTACATTTTCTTATATCATTATTGACACTTTTTCATACTATTTTGTAGAACCAGTTATTCAATTTTTTTTAATAGATCATTTAAAAATATTTTCATATTCCACCTTTTCTTTAAATTGAAAATTTATACCAGCTAACTTTGATGTTGTTCTTAGTAGAATATCAAATAATTCCAGTTAAGTTTGAACCATTTTCAAAATCTGTCAATATTTTATAACAATAAGCAAGTTTTGATTTACATTTGTTGGAATATCAATTATTAATGCTGTATTTTAATATTTTTTCTCTCTCTAGTTTGGCATTAACATACGTCACATCTCACTAATTGATGACCACTTCCCGCGTTGAATCTACTAAGACCCTTAAATTTTTGAAGTACTTATTTCCTGTTATCCAAAATATATTCCAATTCTGCTGTACTTTCTCATTTGGATACTTTCATTTTCCATTACAATGAAGCTTTTTTTTTTTTTCAAAAAATCAATTCATAAGATATAATTTTTCTTTTTCTGTGAATTCCACAAGTCTGTGTATTCTTTCATTTCTATCATCATAGCCAAATTTATCCACAACACTTCCATCTTTTAAACATTTCTCCAATGCTAGCATTAAAGTCACCCATGAAATTTCAAAAATGTTGTTTGGATCAAAAGCATTTTATAAATCTAAATAAAAAATTCTCTACTTCTTTTTCACAATGAGAAATTAAATAAATAATCTTGCACTCTCATGATATATCATTAATCTCAACAATATTGTTTTCTACTTTTTATTTATAATAAATTTCATTGTACTTGTGCTTCCAATATCTGTCCCTTTATAGTAATGAAAAGTTCACTTTTCCAATAGTTTGTTTTTTTTTATCTTCACAAAGTCCAACTATGTCTCATTTAATATTAGACAGTTCTTCGAATTCAGAAAATTTGCCTTTACTTGAAAGTGATCTTCAACAGTAAGTAACTAAATAAAAAAATCAATGAATATTCACTTAAGTCAGCAGATTCTTAGCACCTCTACCTTTTGCATAAACTGCTGCTTTGAAACAATGCCATAATTTAGTTTTCTCATAAATATTTAAAAAAGATCATTTATACACACATTCATCCTGCATTCAAGAAAACTCAAACTGATATTTCAGCTAAGAACTAACTGGAAAGTGAGAAGAAAGATCATGTGTTTCCTAATTTTAAACTCAGAGATAAGTAAAAGCCAATAAATTCACCATGGTGATTGATGCTCTTTGGTGATCAGTCTATCCATGTTCACTTACCATAGGAATTATCACATTGTGATAACAGCTGCAATAACAAGAATGTGTGGAGTAGATATTAAGAATTTGCTCTGCTTAGTTCTTTTCAAACCTCAAGGTTGATTCAAAGAATTTTCTTTCAGTTAACAATTTCTTTCTGCAAATTATATATATATAAACTAATATCCCCATCCCCAGATCGGTTTCGACCTATGGGTCTAAACTAATATATACTGATTTTTTGAAAAATAAAGTCGTATTTAAAAATATTAACGTTTTTAATTTTATTAATCCAGACTCTAATATTATTGCAGTTCACTCTT
The DNA here is from genome assembly GCA_028023455.1 of Epiperipatus broadwayi. Taxonomy (NCBI): domain Eukaryota; kingdom Metazoa; phylum Onychophora; class Udeonychophora; order Euonychophora; family Peripatidae; genus Epiperipatus; species Epiperipatus broadwayi. The sequence goes on from JAQFVV010000035.1 coordinate 901,460, forward strand.
TACTAAATTTCAAATTTTTATTTAACTCTGAATATACACATATTAAAAAAATTAATAATATATTCTATACACATTAAAAAACACCCAGTTCAGTAAATATCTGAAATACATATGCACAATGTACTTTTTATTTTTCATAATTAATCCAACTACTTTATTTAATGTTCATGGCTTTTTCATATTTTTTTTACTCTCTAGAAAATAATAATTGAAAAATTTAATCACTATAACTAACTTACTGCATATCACTGGAGAAAATTGGGAGGGAATAATTGCTAACTAAGCAGATATGCTGCATTTTACAAGAAATGAAAACCAAAAAAAAAAAAAAGAACAATAAATTTTTATTTTTTTAATAATAAAGATTTTGAAATTATAAATAAAGTTAGATTTAATGTATATTAATTCATACCCAATAGATATATTAAAATATTGTTATTATTCAATGTTTACATTTAATAGAGCAAAGAACACAAAAATTTTAGTAAATTTTTATTTTGATTAGGAATACAAAAAAATTAGTATTTAAATATACAGAATCCATTGCAAATAGTACATCCTACAACTATCAAAATTAATAGTAGCTAAATGCTAGACAAAAGATACTGCATCACTAGCAAATTAAGTCACTTTTATCCTATTGGACTTTCAATCATTTGTTTGCATTATAAATTTTTCTTGCCAAATAATAAATTCCTGACCTTAAGTCTTTAAATAACCATTTTCTTGCCTTCCTCCATATTTCTTTTCTCCTTTCTCATTTAACCTTTTGCATTACCCTTTAAAAATGAACTTTTTTTTTTTTTTTTGCACAATGTGGCTTTAAAAAGTGACAAAATGCTTTTACAAAAAAATTGTATAATTCCATTACTTTGTCACACTGATAACATTTCATAACAATTAAATTAATGAAATTACATTTGGAATTTCAAAGGTTAGTTATATACAGAAAACAAAAAAATATATATTAATTTGATTTATTAAAACCAACCATGAATTTAGCATCTTTAGGAATACGACACTCTAAATTAGCAGTAAAGACTAGTCATATAATAATTTATTTATTTTTCTAAATCAGCGCATCAATATCTATTTGACCAATCTAATGACCTTGAAGATATTCATTTATTCTTAACCACTAAATATATATATGCAAAAAACGTTACTGATATAGTTTCACTTAAAAAATAAAATTTCTAAGAATGTACTTAATGCCTTAAAAAAAAAGATCAGATATAAATGTCATCAATTGACCTTACCAAAAGCCCATTTTAAAATTGAGTTATGCAAGATAGAAGAGGCAGGAATTAAATTTATTTCTGATATTCTCTAATCATTTTGACATAATACCTGAATTTTTTTACATAAAAGATTGAAAATAAATCTTATCAATCTTAATACAATTTTTCTTGTTGTATTATGCATTATTGAAGTTATTTGTGTCGGCATTCTTAAAGTGTTTATGTAAAATGTAACTTTTTTTTAATGAAAAATAAGTCTGAAACAACAATATTATGGTATTAACATACATAACTCAAATGTTATATTAGATTTAACTATGGCTCAGATGCTGCTAAGTGTACAATTTTTATACTCATTCAATTCTATTTTCTTTAGATTATATCATAAATTTTGAACAAAGTGCATTCTTGATATGGGTGGATTATTATTTCTAAACTGCATAAACTTGAACCTTCTATTTTAGAAATATTTTTAGATTAACAAACCTCATGTTGCAAAAATAATTACAAAGATTATAATTTCCAATGCATACAATAATGAAAAAAATGAAATGTTAAAAAATCAGGTTAAATCTGACTGCTATTCAAATACATGAAATATATATGAACTCTCAACAGATTATATATATAAAAAAAAAAAATTGCAATGCAAATTCTACATTAAAAATTTGGCAAGTTTCTAATGTGAGACTGCTACTAATCTGGCCATGGCTAAAAAAAAATATTTGTGATCAATTTGATAGCATGCAATACATTATATATATATACATAAAAACTCCAAAAACAAGAAGTATGCAACTTTATACTAGAAGACTATTTTCAATAACAAATAATATATTTATTTTATATAGTGCGATGTTTTTGAATTGTAATAAACTAATAATCAGCATTAAGCTAATGCACATGCGCTTTGTGGATTTTAACAATAAATGAATACTCTCAAATACAAGATAGAGTCTTTGTGAAAGAATAGAATGAATCCACCTATTCTTTCAACCCAAACGTTTAAGTATGGGCAAATCTTAAGTATCTGGAAATGAGTGCGTGAAGATATTAAACAATCACTTTAAATATGTTTAATTTAATTTAAGAATGACATATCGTAAATTCTAGTAAATTTCGCAGACATCATTCATTCAAACATAGTAAAAGTAATTTAAAGTGATTGTTTAATATCTTCATGCTCTCATTTCCAGATACTTAAGATTTGCCCATACTTAAACGTTTGGGTTGAAAGAATAGGTGGATTCATTCTATTCTTTCACAAAGACTTTATCTTGTATTTGAGAGATGAGAGTATTCATTTATTGTTAAAATCCACAAAGCACATGTGCATTAGCTTAATGCTGATTATTAGTTTATTACAATAACAAATGATATAAAATCACTATTATTTTAGCAGAAAAAAGAAAACCATGTGGTCAGCATTGGAAGTTAAACTAATCTTTAAATTACTGTTAAATCACTATTACTTTAGCAGAGTTTTAAGAGAGGAAAACTATGTAGAAAGTGTTAACTATTCATAATACATAAAGAAATTAAACTAATCCTCAAATTATCTAAAATTTCTAACTATCTGCAGCAATCCAATAACAAAAAAAAATGTTTGATTCTGCAATAAAAGATTATTTTTTGTAACAAATGAAGCAGAATATATTGGTAATTTCTGTTAGATTGTTATTTATCAACCAAGATTTAAAAATATATATATGGTCAGAGTTTAATATCATATTCTACATTAAAATTAATTTTACAAAAAAAAAAAAATCAGTAAAATGTGTTCAGCAATTTTAATATCCGTGCAAGATTACATCAGCTACTTGATGATCATATCCATATTTTGTATGACACCTGAAATTAAAACATTCCAATTTTACATTAAAAATTCTTTAAAAAAAAAAAAAAGTTGGATATATATTTCTAATTCGATATAGTAATATATCTTAGAATTTTCTATTAAGTTAATTTTTTTAAGAACTATTCACTAACTTCCATTTAAATTATTTTTAATTCATTTCCATAATATAATTATAGATTTGTATCTGAATGATTGCATATTTTAAAATGTTACAATATGAATCAACCTTTAATATCAGAGTTTCATAATAATGGTAGACTGCTTATAATTTCTAGTTAAAATCCGATGAATATAACTTTTAGATAATAAACTAAAATCTTTATAAGAACCACAGGGCAAATCATGATTACCATTAGAAAAATCCTGACATTACCTTTTATTTTAGACATCAAATATTTAATAATTTATCTAATAATTAATTTCAATATTTAAAAAAAAATTTGCAAATTACAGTTTAATAATTTTTAAAATAAATGATGGACTGAAATACAAAACAACAACATATATTTTACTTATCATCAAACATTTTTAAAACTCTATTTAAAATGTGTGTTTCCACCAAAATTTGAATTCTTATTAAAACTTCTATTTATCTGGACAGAGTAAATAAAATGAATAGTAAGAAAAAGTACTTATAAATAAAACAGGCAAAACTCTCCATATAGTATTGCTACTCAGTGCAAGCCAGAGTAATCAATGGATGCCAGGAGGCTTGTGCATAAAATCCCCATCTAGTGCCTACTCATCCAATATCCCCAGACTAGTTTCTGGTTTGTGAACTTCATCAGTGAGGAAGTGCAGTGCTCTCAGATCCAAGGCTCTTCATTGTTGAAGGTCAAAAGCCAGAAACTAGTCTGGGGATAATGAATGAGTAGGCACTAGATGGGGATTTTATACACAAGCTTTCTGGCATCCATTGATTACTCTGGCTTGCACTGAGTGGTAATACTATATGGAGAGTTTAGCTTGTTTTAATAACAGTTATAAGCAAGCATAAGAAATGGTGATAATGTGATATTTATTTACTTATAAATAACATGCTAACTTTCATATTGTTAACTCCTAAATCATTTAGCTAGCAAAAGTGAAAGCAAAGATCTTATGTAGAAACAAAATTAATCAATATCAACTATGTTGCAAATATAAACAGTATTCAAATGAGTTCAGTTAATATTCCTATGACAGAATAAACATTATTCATCATGCAATAAGTGAGAAAGATCTTTAACTCTTAATTTATTTCATATTTCCTACTGCAAATTTTTATATTTAAATATGATAAATGAATTATAGTGATTACATATGGTCTTTTAGAATGTTATATTATATTCATGCAAATGCTGAAATTTTGAAAGTAAACAAAAATCTCTGCAATGTATTAGTTTACTTTTTAGGTTTAACATTGATACAGATAACTTTTAAATGTATGATTACCGTAGTAACATCTATTATGGCTAATAAGTTTAAATCCATAGATTACCTATCTGTATCACTATTTTAAACTAAAATGTAATTATATATATTGCAGAGTTTTGTGCTTGCATTAAAAATTTTAAGTTAAATTAAGCTAAGCCAGATATATAGTTGTTATTAATCCATCAATAGCTATCATCACAATTTTTCATGATCTCCAATTAATAAACATATAAATTTATTAACACACATTATGAGTAGTTATATGTAAAAAAAAAAAAAATAGTAATTAAATCATTTATTTTCTTATCAAATTTGTTGACAAAGGAAATGAGCAGTTATTTTTCTCAATGAAAATAGTTTGATAATAAGTTAATAATTATGATGTATATTAATTTGTATATTTCAGAAAGAAAAGATTGGGAGGGAACTCTTGAGTTTATAAATTATCTGATTAAATATCTTAATAATAAATTCCTTTCCCTTACTTCCATTTCTCTCCCCACCCCCATCATCTTCTATTTCTTTTTTAAGGCATTAATATTATTTCTTAATTCCAGCTAATGTATAGAAATGTTTACTTGAATTTTACATTTTCATATTTATTTGTAAACATATTCACCAGGTTTAACAAAAGATGAACATAAAATAATTCATTAACTTTCATTTAATTTCAATTAAATTTAACTAAACAATTTTCTGTCTAATTTTTAAAACCATATTTTCTTCATTAACTAGCAATATTTTAGCATTTTCAAATTGACATTATATTCTTCAAATTTTTTTTAATATTTGAAGTTTTAAATATTTATATTAAATACCATATGTGTTTTGTTTCTATTTTAAAACATGGACTATTATCAGGCAATCCTCACCAAACAAATATTTGTTTCCAACAATGAATAAAACTTTATATATGATTGAAAAAGGCTGTCTGATAGCAGTGACATATCTTATATAAAATAAAAATAAGCAATATTGAGGAATAAGATAAAATCTATTGTTATTTATTGGGGGGGTTTTTTTAACTAATATAATTATCTAATTTGAAATCAATTCATTTTCTATCCATTTCTTGGAGTCTACTGATTTTCCAAATCATTTGATTACTTTATTTTTTATATTCAAAAGTATGTAATTCCCCAGTTTCACTGAACAGGCAAAATCATATTCCCTGCAGAATGACAGCCATTCCAAACTCCTAGTTCATTAATTGTGTTTTTCTTTAATATTTAAAATAACAATATTATTAATTATTATTTATAATTTATATATTAAATTCTTGCATATCTCAAAAAATTAAATAAAACTGACAGTAAAAATATTATTTATAACAAATATTTAGCTTAAACAGAAACCAATTTAATGTGAGCATGGTAAACAACAAAAAATAACCAGCTAAAATAACTTAACTCATATGATCACTTAATATTAAAGATGCAAAAACACATTCATTATGTGTGAATCTAATCTACATACATAGTTGATTTATATATATATAAACTTTTGTAAATGACTCATTGATTATATTTTCAAAATTATTTTCTTTCATAATTAAAGTCAAAATGTAAAAGAAAAATGTATTGAATAAACATTATATTAATGTTGGAAAGAGGATTATTGCTATCACATGTATAAGTAATACTGTACACAAAATAATTTGCCTACGTATAACAGATATAAAATATATAAATGCATAAAATATTCTTGATATTTTCTATGCATTATTTTAAGATATATAGTCTCAAACATTAATAATATCTCATGACCAATTTTCAGGATGACAAATATGCAAACCCCAACTAAAACTAAGACATAAAAATAGTTTTTTTTAGTATCTGTTACTTTTTAATATTAGCATTGGAGTAATCCATTTGCTTTATAACAGGAATACAATCTGTTATATGTAGATAACATATTTTTAATTAAATTGATAATAATATACAAAAATCATAATTAGTATTTATAGATTTATATATATATACACATAGATATGAGTATATTTATATATAATATACCTGTTTGTACATAAATCATTTATAAAGAATTCGATATTTGAATTAGAAAATTGTATATTAAGAACATAAATAATATACTATCATCTATTGCAAGCATGAATAGGTGCCAAGGAAAAGCACAGATTAGTTTCTAAATAATGGCTTTTATTAGTAAAATGCAGTTTAACAAGAATACTAGCTATCTACCAATCACCTTCTATTCTATTACATTATCAAATTAATCTCTTCAAATGTTCAAACACGTTTTTGATTAGTGTTGTATTTCATAGGTGTTATCTTAAACAGAAATAACATAGCAGCAATGCCCCACAACTGAAAATTATAATATTAATTATATCATTTTAAAATACATCAATCAAATAAGTTTCTAAAAAAGAACAACCAAAATAGTTTTTAATTGTTATCTTTTATCAATAGGCGGTATTGATTTACAAGCTGATAGCTTGAAATTTTTAAACATTTTAAAAAGTTTTGAAATATTTGCAACCATACAGACTTGACATTAGATCACCAGCTATATCTTGCCCAATTATAACTATAGGCTGTTCACCAGATAGTTGTAACTACTACGATTGTAAAATTAGCTATCATGATAAAAACCAATCCCCAGATATTAGACTGGCTATTGGATTTGTGGTATTCATTAATTACTTAAGATTATAATAGATGGTTTGAAGAATGTTATCATTATTATTTAATGCAGATTTAATGTAATCTGGGAAAGTCATGTTATTTTCAGTATATAGTTTTTTTTGCTAAAAAAGTTGAAGGTACTTGGCAGTTAAATTATAATTAGAAAGCATTAAATACAATTATTGACTAATATCAGATCCAGATAGCTATACAAGAAAGTCTACTTAGTTTGAAAATTGCCTGCTAGATTACTACTATGCTCGTAAAACAGTGATCCTATTGATGAAAATCAATAACTAGAAATTCAATCCAAGAACAGTTTAGAACTATCATTTGATGACAATTAATTTCTTATAATTACAATAGATAGTTCTGAAAAAACATATGATTATTGTTAATCAAATAAAAATTATATGTAAACTGGAGATAGAAAAGTCACATTAGTTTGATAAGTCAATATTGAATATATTAAAATATAAAAATCATTTGAAAAAGTTATTAATTACAAGTCAAAATAAACAATTTAATATTTAAAAATATGCTTTGAGATTTGTTTTGCTTTATTACAGGAATCCACTCTTTTATATATATATATATGTCAGATGTGTTGATCGGGAAGCGAAACCAGGCCAGCTGCTTGGAAGGCAGCTATGCTAACTGCTAGGCCACTAACGCTTGACAAATGCACTCTTTATAAATCTACCAGCAATCATCAATCTCTAAAAATACAGAAGTGATGATGTCTGAAAGACAGTTTAAATGTTACAATAAAATAAATTCTGCTCCATATAAATAAATTTAAAAATTATTATATCTATCTAAATAAAACAAAAGCTAAATGTTTTTAAAAATGATTCTTAGCAATAATCTATGAAAAGATGTAATTTTTACTATTTTTACATAACTTATAAATATGATTGAATAATAAGAGTATAATGCACTGTGCCTTCTTTTTCAGAGTCAGGAATCTCTTAACTTCTATGTCCAGAGAAACCTATTAGCTACCTTCTCTTTCCATTCCCTACTCTATGTTTTTCCCATATTCTTCTTCATCAAATTTCTACAACATAAACTTTTGTCAACTTTATCAAACTTTCCATATAGCAGTGCCATTAAGTGCAAGCCTTTGTAGTCAATGGGATGCAAGAAAGTTTATGCATAAAATCCTGTAATCAATGGATGCAGGAAAATTTATGCATAAAATCCGTATCTAATGCTTACTCATCCAACATCCCGAGACTAGTTTCTAGCTTGTGGCTTTCATCAGTGAGGAGCCTTAGATTAAAAGCACTGCACCTAGATCTTAGGTGATCATGTGATGTTTTGATGGTTTTTAAATATGATTGAACGTATAGTTGATTGTAACTATTTTACCATTATTTTTTCCTTATATTTGCACTGATTATCTTGACATTATAATGTTGAAAGATGATCAATTTCACTTTTTTTTTTTTTCTTTCAAAGTTTAGACTGGTTAACAACCTTCCCCAGGGCTGTAAATTTTAAATTCTTAATACATACAGATATTCAGAACACAAATACACTCAAATCTATTATGATCGATTTTTATATAAATATACACATTCGTATAATTAAAAATGTTATCTATAACAGATTGTATTCCTATTATAAAGCAAATAGATTACTCTAATGCTAATATATATTAAAAAATATCACTTACTAAAAAAGCACTTTTAAGCTTAAATGAAAATTTTTACAATCCAAACTATATGTTGAACAAAATACATTGCACTTTATCAAATTAAAATATATAATGTTATGATATAACATTAAAACACATATATATTGTAGTGTTTGTAAAAATATTTATATTAACATCTAAGTATAAGTTTTATACTCCAGAAAAAGTAAATATATTAGAGAAATATATTTATTCTTCAATAGACTGCTGATATGTTAAATTTAATTAATGATTAAATTTACGTATTTGCGGTAAGATCTTTGCATTCGATAAATGCCAAAAAATATTTGCTAATTACAAATATTTATTGATACTATACTAATTAATTGTAGGCATAATTAAAAACATAAAGAGGAATTCAAGACAGATAACATCAAAGATGAATCTTGCCGGAGGCTAACTGAGGGGACAATAAATAGTTTGAGCAACAAAGTGTGTTGTTCTATTTCCAGAGAGATTTAACAGAATGGTTGCAGAGAGATTTAAGTGATAATAGCTTAAGTGAGTGTGCAGCGCTCTACAGCTAAAATGTTTTCGCAAGCAGAAGCTGACCAGGGCCAAAGAGTTTAGGAAACCAAGGCAGGAGGAAACTGTCTAAATAGTAGCCAGTTGAAGTGTGCTCTTTTCCAGTGAGTTACCAAGTGGACAGTTGCAGAGAGACAGAAGTGTGTGTAAGCTGAAAGAAGCTTAAGTGAGTCTGCAGCGCTCTAGAGCAAAAATGTGTTCACATGCAGCAGCTCAACCAGGCTCAAGAGTTTTGGGAAAACTGAGGCAACCAGCCGTAAAGTGCATCGGGGAAGTAGAACCAAAACTATATACACATTGTGTTGTGAGTGTAGTAATAACTCATCATGGGAAGTAAACTATAAATATATTGTGTTGTGCATGTAGAAATAACTTTTCGCTATTATTATCACTTGTTTTATTTGTTGGTATTCGAATACACAACATATATATCCCTGGCAAGTCGCAACTTTCAGTATAAACGTCAGTTATTTCAGATAGGCAACCAATTATTACTCCAATTAGCAATTCAATGATCAGTAAATGCAATCTAACTATTACTAACTGGATAGTAAAGAATATAAATGATAATCTGAATAATTAAATAAGTATTAATACCCTTACTATATGATAACTTGTAATTTTATTTTTTATGTATTTTACCAATGATCAAATAGCTACCATGATGCATACTTATCTAGAGCTACATAATAAATATAATGAGAAGTCTGTATTTAGGGAAGTAGTGCAATGGCAGGCTCTGGAGCTCAAAGTTCATAGAATGACAAACTCATAGAAAGTTATAAACTCATCTTCACCAAACTGGGGGAGTGTTTTATGAGAAATATGAAATGTATTTATTAGGATGTAAGAGCTAATAATTTTTACTTTTTTTAGCAATTATTTTATATCAAATTGCATAGGATAAGCCCGCAAAACTTTAAATTTTATGTTAGAATTAGAATTAAGGTTTCTTGCATAACGAAAATTGGGGATATATAATTTAATTTGAAATACGCAATTTATCATTATACATGTATTGGTTAATAAATGAAAATGACACAAACAGGTAGATACTATTAAACCGTTTTTTGATTAACATTATTATTGTTTACAAATGTATTTAATTGAATACAAATAAAATTACAGTTTCAAACAATGAATACAATTACTTATATAAGATCCTGATGTCTACAGCAGAAAAAACGTACAAATACATCAAAATATTTTATTTATATCTTTTTGATTCTAAAATAATTAATAACAAATTAATGCTGAAAATAAAAATATATACAATACAATGATTTTGACAAACAATTCCTACACAAGCCGCCATTATATTCCTGCAATTTTACATCATGATTTTTTTTTTCATAAACATAGAAATGGCGAACTGAAACGTTAATCTTTTTTTTTTTTTAAATAAAAAAATAAAAATAATACAAAAAAAAAAACGCGACCTGAAACGAGATTTGAAATTTAATTGTACTGCCAGGAATCTCTAATTTCAATACTTGCTAACATTTTTTTTCCTTCATACAAAATAATAAAAATCAATAAATACATTACTAGTTGACACCCATTTATAAATAAAATAGATACTTACTAATTATTGATATCGATAATTATTGAAGTTATTAAACATTGATGATAGACACCAATTATAGATATAACTAAAATAATTAGAAAAATAAAATCTAGACACAATGCTTTAAGAAAATAATAAAAAATACTGTTTATTTTTTCTCATTTAATACAATTAAGTAAAATGTCGTAACATAGATCGTTATACATTTAAACAAACATATAGTTCCAACTTTCAAAAAGCTTAAAAAAAAAATTCTTGAAACAAAATAAAGACAAAAAAAAAAAAAAACCTCTCCGCCATCTTACGAAAATAAGCTGAAAACATCAATTCACACATTTACATCCACATCTTTTTGTGTATAAGTTGCTTTTCAAATAAGATAAAGGTAGCGTTTGCTTAGATCCCGCTTTTTTCTAAGAAACCATTAAACCTATTTGGAAAAACTTTGAAGATTTAAATTAATGATGATGCCGACGTCGCAAAAATATTAAAAGGAGAAAAAAAAGTCCCTGACTTTTCAAAATGAGTATTTTCCAACTGGTTTGAAAATGTAATGAATTACAATTATAATTTAGTTTAGAACGTAATGCAATCTAAATGCAAATTACAAAAACAATAAGAGAATAAATAATCTTATTTAATTACTCACCTGAAATACTCAACTACAATCCCCCAAAATCAAATATAGAATTATCAGCGATCCATGCGGACAAATGGCAAACTGCTAGTATCCATAACCAATGCAATAAAAATAATAATAATAACTCATACAAATTATAATAATATAAAGCACTTAGTTAAAAAAAAATTTTTTATTAAATATTTGAAATAATAGCAGCGCAATGTTGTTGGGTTTTTTAGCCCAAAATTATAAAATATTAATTATTGATGAAAATAAGTCTCTCTTTTTCTTTTTTTTTCAGAAAACAATAATAAAAAGATTAATTAATTTTAAGATCTTAGTATGAGAACTGTCAGACACCAAACTCCAGCTAAATATGGATTGCCTAAGTTGTAGAATAATGTAATGACCTTCAGATATGAGGATTAATTATGAATAACAAAACAAGCAGTAGCGAAACAAAAGGACTTTTTTGCTAACTTTTAAAATATGCTTGTTTGTCAAAGACTAAATACTTTTTCTATAAGTATCATTTATCTTCTCTCTACATTTTTCTTTCTTTCTTGATTTTCGTTTGTACTTTTTTCTGTGTTCAGTTATTTAGAATAAAATATTGAATCTATTTTCATGAGTCTCTCTTGTCATGATGATTTCTAACATTAGTTATAACAATAATAAATGATTTTATGTAATTACATTTTATCTTTTCATTATATTTATAGTAATTTTGATTACGATCTTTCATATGTTTTTTTTTATGAAAATATGTATGAGTATAAAAATATGCAAAACCTTTAATTATAATCTTGCAAAAGATATCTGAATTTGGATTAGGATTTTTTGGGAACAAATTACAGTATATTTGGCCAACCCTATTTAGAATTCCCTATCTGTAGTGCATATTAAAAAAACCTAGAAATTTGGTCTTAAAATGTCTATCTTGCAAAATCGAATTTGTTGACATGTCTGACTGATTGTTTGCTTAACCAATCAAAATACATACAATACCAGTTAATATAAAATATACAAATTTCTTGATATGGAAATAGGGTGAGCTTGTGATAAAGAGTCACCAAAGGTTTAAGATTGATATAGAAATCCTTAGGAAATCCTTTTTTTAAAAAAAAAAAAGTTCAATTGATTAAATAGATAACTATTAAGTTTTCCTGAAGGTTTGTAATGATGGTATTTTAGTTGTATTTTTATATTGGATTATTTCCATCATCTAATATGAGTATTGAATGTCTTTAAAAAAATTAACTTTATTTAAATATTCCAAATACATTCAACTGTTAGTAATAGCACATCAAACAGATTAATATATACACAATGTTTCAAGAGGTATTATTCCCCCCTCTTCTTCGGGTGTTGCTGGCCTGACCAGTGAGACAGTACTAGCCAGGATTTGAACATGGACTCTTAGATTTTTGAGTTGAATGTTACCTTAAAATTTAATACTCAAGAGTCTAAGGGTCCATGTTCAAATTCCATGCTAGTACTGCCACTGGTCAAGCCAGCAACACCGAAGAAGAGGGAAGAATAATACCTATCAAAACATTATGCATATATACTAACCTGTTTGATGTGCTTTTAATAACAGTTGAATATATTTGGAATATTTAAATAAAGTTTTCTAAAGACATTCAATACTCATATTAGATGATGGAAATAGTCCAATATAAAAATACAGCTACTAAATTTGCTTGGATGAAGTCTAACTTAGTATGTAATAATTTTTGAAATTCTAAGTATATTAGTGAATAAATTGAATTTTTAGTATTAGTTGCTGTCAAGTTCAAGTGGATTTCTGGCAGAATTTTTTCAGAATGATATACCATCTATTTGTTTTTGTTTTTTAGGTTGTTCAAAATTACATTCATTAATGTGATGATTAAATTATTTGCTTCTTTTCAGAATATTCTCTTCATCAACCATTTTTAGTTTTATATATTTTTCTAATGAATTATATCATCTCATGTTATGATCAGTTTAATCAATTTAGTTAGATCTAAAATGTAATTTCTTATGTAACCCTGATCAATTTTCAAAAGCTTTTACTGGCATTAAAATTTAAAAGCATCAAATATTTATCTCTATCTTATTGACCAACTTTTGCATCCATAGGGAGTCATAGAAAAAACACACCTTGAACAATCATGATTGTTTTTTAAAAATATGTCACAGCATTATAAAAATCTTCACAAGATTTTCCATTGCAACTCTGCTCCCTGTCTATCTGAAATAAATCTTTTGGCTGCTAAATTCTTCATTGATGATGAATGATCCAAGGAGTCAAAAATTATCCAATTACATTCAACTGTTAATAATAGAACACAGAATAGTATATACACAACATTTCAAGTGGTATTATTCTCCTCTCTTTTTCAGTTGTTGCTGGCCTGATCAGTGACTGTACTAGCATAGGAATTGAACCTGGGCCTTTAGATTCTTGACTTTTGAATTTTAAGATTATGCTCTAACCAATTGAGCCATCCTGCCAAAGGTAGACTCAGGTTAGTATATACACTATGTTTGAGTGGTATTATTTTCCTCTCTTCTTGGGAATTGAACCAAGACCTTTAGATCAGGGGTGGCCAACTTTTGTGTTCATAAGATCTACTTTTTTATTTTTAAAATATGTTGCGATAGACTTGTTATCATAGGTGTAGTCTAAGTGGAGGGAGGTGTGAAGTACATACTATTTTTATATATCTACCTAGTAAAAAAAAAAACTCTTATTTAACGGGCCAAAAAACTCATGTCCGGAGGAATTAAAGCAACATTAGTAATTATTAACAATATTCATTCATTAAAATTACTACATTAAATCAAGATTAAAAATATTATTTTCAATAATGATATGACTTAGTGGACTTCACCTATCTAGAATTGAAAAAAAATTTAGAGCAAAAACAAAAATAACAAAAAAAACTTGGAAAATCTTAACTTAATTTGTTTCACTTGTTACCCAACAGCTTTTGCAAGATTGACCTCACGATTGACCAAAAATGGCTTTGCGATTGACTGGTGGATTGAACAATTCAATACTTTTTTTTTTTATTAATTTTGATTCTATTGTCACAACCATTATCTTCTTTGTATTTAGACATAATTTCTTTTTTTTTTTTTCACTTTGTTTCTTAATTTCCTTAATGAGTCATTTGAGGTCTTATGTACTTTCATCTACAAATGTAATGAAAAATTCACTTATGTATGTAAAAAAACATTTCACCATGTAGTTATTCATGTAATTGCTGCTTTACTTATAATCCAGAGTTTGAATGTGGGTGAAACTATGGTGATCATGTGATGTTTAATGGTTTAAAAATTTTAATTCACTAAGAATTTTTTTTAAGTCTATGATCTTTTTAGAGAGCATTATTCATCCAATTATTGTTTGTTGAATGAATAGATCAATTATGTTTTAATCGGAGGCTAAAGACTCCAGGGGTTCTGGATTTTATGAGATAAGTGGTAATGCAGTGACTAAAATTACAATTGCTTTCACTGATACCTTATATGTGTACAATATAAAACATTAAAGCATTATTTCTGACATAGCTACTTGCTATACCTATAATCTGAGATTCATATTTACAGGATATAATTGAATTTTTTTTTCTGTTTTTAAGATTTCTTTTAATAGATAATCCATAGCCAATATAAATAGCCTTCCAAAATTGTTTGCAAATGAGTATCTAAATATTCTTAACTAGAGAATAAAATACTAAAACAAAACTATCCAAATCTTCATAACTCAGCAAATAAACAATATGGTGAAGAATTACAGTGTTCCACTATTGGAAAAAGAGATATTGTAGACAGTTTGCCTTGCAATAAAATATTTAATAGATGATTTACATCTATATATGTGTATAATAACTTATAATATCTAAAGTAATAAGCTAAAAGTAGTTCCAGTTTTAATTTGAAGACAAATCAGATGGTGAAATTACAATTTAGGGTTGCCAGTTTTAATTAGTTGTTATTCCATTTTTAATAAATCTGATGATTATCTAAATGCATACATGGAAATTGTCATTATGCTTTCAATGCATGAATCTACACAATCCCATGAAAATCTATAATTGATGAAAGTTACGATGAAACTAGGCCAACATCCAATAAATCTAATAATTGTAAATTGAAATTATATACTCTAGAAAACCACTTTTAGTTTAGTATTCTAAATATTATGTCACCAAATATATATATATTGTAATGGGTACACACACCGTTACATTATTTATTTTAAAAATTTAGACATTAAAAAGAAAAGTTCGCATATAAAAAATTTTTTAAGAAATAAAAAATTGAAAGTTAAAAGTCATTTAAAATTTATATATATAAAATCGCACGGATGAAAAATTATTAGAAGAAAACTTTATTAAAAAAAAAAAAAGTTTTAAAACTAAATATTAAGAAAAAAGCTTGAAAGATTTAAAGATAAAAAGAATGTACAATAAATTAATTAATGCTATTGTAAAATGGAAATGATTATTTTAATTAGTTAAAAGTAAGCTAGCCCTTGGGCATTTCAAAATGTATAAGTTAAGGTCATATAGGAGAAAAAACAATAGAAACTAATAGCCAATAAAAGAATTCCCTCAGGAAATGGGTCTCAATGAAAAGATCATCATCATGACGTAATGTCCACTGGATCCAAAATTTTACAATAAAAGAAAAAGTTTGGAAATAAAAAAGTTAATTAGAGAAGATAGAGATGTGACAGCAGAGGTGCTATATGGAGAGAGTTGAAGGAGAAGGGATTGAAAAGACACACTCTTCAATCCCTTCGGTTTTGGAAATAATAAAAAAAAGGAAGAGAAATGACCAAATGTTTTCCTATATTGTAGAACACAGGACATCGGGGGAATAACTCTGGATCCCAAATTGTAAGAAATTAGAAACTACAGACTTTTTAAAACCGTAAGAACTTTATGAACTCTAATGAACATTAATTAATTTGAAAACAATAAGAACTCTAAAATTTAAACTTTTCAATATTTAAATAGAAATAGAATCCTTTGTGGCCAACATATAGTATTATTAATAATTAATTTTATTTGATATATTTTTTTAAAATCATTTCCATTTATTTATTTATTTTGTTCTTTTAAGTTTTATTATGATTTTTTTTTTTTGTTAAACTAAACTTAATAAATGCTAAATTTAAGTCAGGTGTGAATGGCTGCATAGATTTGTAAAGTTATATTAGTTTAATTAAGGGAGGGTAACTCTTAGGTTATTTGCTTCATAGTTAAATTGGGTCAATGGATTGGATATTTTGGTGTAATTAGTAAATGTAGCATGAGGTCCGCTACATGCAGGATCACTTTATATGCCACACTCAGGCGAAATAAGCCTTTCTTATTGAACATCAGAGACGGACGGTATTCCCTGCTCTTTGGATCGCCCCTTTTTAGCCTATGGAATGGGATAGTAAGACGGAAAACGCAGTCCTTTCCTATGGAGTTTTTTTATTATTGTTCTTCTTGCCAGACAAATGTAGTATTCCTGTACTGGATGAGAGTCAATGTCTTCTATAACAATGCTGTTCAGATGTGCATTCCTGACAGTGTGGTATTTGTGCTGTTGTATTCATGCTGCATTGAATACATCGTTGTGTCAGATAGATTGACTGCGAACTTTTGGCCTAAGGTTAAATAAGGGATAGAATATTTTCTTTTCAAATGCAATCTATGTAGTCTATTCATACTTGACACTTAAAAATATTATCAAATTCATCTGTGTGAACTTCAAAAACAAAGGTAAAAAAAAATTAATTAATTAAACATTAAAGTAAAAGTTAGACTAAAATAATAATTCTAAATTACATATATGTTTAATAAATGTTTGTGTGTGTTATTACTGGCAATGGCCTCTTATTTTATTTTATTTTAATACTGAAAATATTTTTAAATAAGAATTTATTTTTTATAAATCTCTGTGTCTCTCTGAACTAGTGGCATTGGGCTGATGGTCGGAATAAAACATACGTAAAAATTGGATCTTAACTGCGCATCTCTGCCTACTCTATAAATTTTCCAGGTTCAAATGGCCTGGTGGAGCCCTGTATGGCAGATATGGTAAGACTAAAACTTCCACTTCTCATTCTGACCATTATATATATATATATATATATATATATATATATATATATATATATATATATATCCACACACACATAGATAAGACAGCCTTTAAATATTTCTCTATAAAGCAAAAACTTCTTTTTCAAAAGAAAAAGAATTAAAAAAGCATCATTCACTATATTTGGCAACTTCTGGATAATAAAGATTTGAGTAGTTTCTTTTATTATTTTATTTTCCAGATAAGAATAGTTAGTTATCTATATTGTTTTCCTGAAGGTTTGAGTTGATGGTGTTCTAATTGTATTTTTATATTGGATTATTTCCATCATCTAATATATGTATTGAATGTCTTTAGAAAAATTTAACTTTATTAAATATTCCAAATACATTCAACTGTTAGTAATAGCACATCAAACAGGTTAGTATATGGACAACATTTTGAGAGGTATTAGTCTCCTCTCTTCTTTAGATGTTGCTGGCTAACCAGTGACAGCACTAGCATGGGATTTGAACCTGCATCCCTAAATTCTTGAGTTTTGAATTTTAAGGTAATGCTCTAACCAACTGAGCCATCCTGCCAAAGGCAACAGTCTGCATTAATTTCATACACTTATCTATGAGGTTCCTTCTGATTTCTCCACTTTTTTCCTAAGAGCAAAATTGATTAGTGTTTTCCATACATTATGTATAGTCACACCAAGTTGACTTATGGGATTTTTTGCCATTATCATGTGAGCACCTTCTTTATATTTTCTTCTTTGTACCTTTTCTTCTCTATCCAATATTTTTATATTTTCCCAATTGAACATATGTTCCCTGGCACATACATGTTCTGCTACCTTAGACACATCTGTTTTCTCTCTTCTAATCATCAGTTTGTGTTCTTGCAAGCACTTTTCAATGGGACAACTGATCTCACCAATACATGTTCTCCCACATTCACATGGTATTTCATAGTGGCAGTTTTTTCTTTTTATCATTTCAAGTTTAGGCTTTGTAGATGTTAGAATTCCTCATAGTGTTGTATTACTCTGGAAAGCTGTTCTGATGTTATACTGATTGCAGATTTTCCTTAATTTGTCTGCTATTTTTGGAATGTATGGGTACTCTATAGTACCAATAATTGTCTTTTCTCTTGATGGGGTGTATTCAAAGTTTTCTTAATTATGAAAAATGGTTATTCATCAGCTGTTATTAAGAAAACTTTATATAGAGACCAAAAAGAACCATCAAGAGAAAAGACAATTATTAGTATTGTAGTGTACCGATACATTCCAAAAATAGCAGATAAATTAAGGAAAATCTGCAATCAGTATAATATCAGAACAGCTTTCCAAAGCCATACCATCTTAGGAGGAATTCTAACATCTACAAAGCCTAAAATGATGAAAAAAAACTGCATCTATGAAATACCATGTGAATGTGGAAGAACAATATATTGGTGAGACCAGTCATCCCATTGAAAAGCACTTGTAAAAGCACAAACTGATGATTAGAAGAGAGAAAATAGAATGTGTCTAAGGTAGAAGAACATGTATGTGCCAATGAACATATATTAAACTGGGAAAATACAAAAATATTGGATAGAGAAGAAAAGATACAAAGAAGAAAATTTAAAGAAGCTGCTCACATGACAATGGCAAAAAAATCTTATAAGGCAAGCTACTGTATGGAACCCACTAATCAACTTTGCTCTTAGGAAAAAGTGGAGAAATCAGGAGGAACCTCATAGATAAGTATATGAAATTACTATAGACTGTTGCCTTTGTCAGGATGGTTCAGTTGGTTAAAGTGTTACATTAAAATTCAAAACTCAAGAATCTAAGGACAGGTTTGAATCCCATGCTAGTACTATCACTGGTCAGGCCAGCAACACCTGATGAAGAGAGGAGACTAATATCTCTTGAAATGTTGTGCATATACTAACCTGTTTGACTTGCTATTACTAACAGTTGAATGTATTTATAATATTTAAATAAAGTTAATTTTTTCTAAAGACATTCAATACATATATTAGATGATGGAAATAGTCCAATATAAAAATACAACTAGTTATCCATATAATGAAAAATTTGGATGTAATAATCATGCATTACCACCCAAATATAGCTTGAAATTAGACTAATGGAGTACCAGAGATAAGTCATTTAATTTGATTGAATCTAAGTTTAACCTTCCCTAAAATGTACTCTTTAGTTTTCAGTTTAGAGGTTACACTTTATAAAATAATAATAATGATAATATTATTATCAAAACTACAAGAAAAATAATTATTTATCTTTCTATACTTCTTTCATCTCTTTAGAATCTTTTTCAATCAACTACCATTTGCTTTCTCATGATAATTTATTTACAAAGTTATTTCTAGCATAGATCAGGAGATTATGAATCAATGTGATTTGTATATTAAAGCAAACTATTTCTCAAAAGCATACATAAAAGAAAATTAGTTGGCCCAATATAACAATAGGTTATTATGTGCAAACTACAGATAATTCTACCATTTCTAGTTACTTCAATACATCCCTTCTGATTATGTACTCAAGATCAATATCCAAGATATATTACTTATTCATGACATTTAAATTGATTCATTGGGCTATCTGCTTACATATTATTTATTTTTTCTGAATAATTCACTTTCAAAGTCTATCTCATTTTTAGTTATATTTAAATATTATATTGCTGAAATGTTGTCCTTTATATAATTAAACCAATTACAACTTAATTAATAAGTGTCTAGCAGTTCTTTAATATCATCATAATTATTATTTTATCTTAATATAACACAGACAATCCATGTCATATACTTTTTAAACCTTAACATGTGTGTATATATTTATAAGTTTGACAATGTTTTAGAAGTGAATTTTCTTTCAACATTTCATAAATTCACTTAATAATGAACTAATATCTAGTATATGGTTTTACATCTTCTGAATCATAACAGTCAAACATTTAATATATTCTTGAACTATATAATATCCATATTGTATGCAAATTTAAATATAGTAAAGTTGAAATAATTCCTAGATAAAATTAATTAATAAAATTATTAAGATGTGGATATCATGTGATCCAACAACATTTATTAAACAAAACCAATTACTGTATATAAGAAAATTTTCAATGATTTTTTTTGTCTCGTTTTATGCGGTAGATAGGTTCCACAGAAAACCCACATTAAAAAAACCTTGAAAAATGGGGAATAGGTGCTGTAATTTTCAGAATTCGCATAAAAGCAAAGCAGCAAAGAAAAATTACTTTAAAATTCACATTAAAAAAATAAGCAAATAAAGTATGACTAATAAAAATTTTCAAATATTTGAAAAATATTAATACAAGACAAACTTTTTTTATTACTACAGTATTTAATTTTACATTTTTCATACATATTTTAATAATTACTGCTAGCGTTTGTTTGTAAACTGGTAAGAAATTATATTCAATGTGATGTGATATATTGTGGCTTCTCCTTAAACAAAGTCAAGAATCTCTCAGCAATTATGCCCAGAGAAACCTGTTAGCCACTTTATTTTTATTGATGATGTGATTTTCAACTAGCGCCACTTTGATACTCTATTAATGGTTTTCTTTTTCTATATTAAAAAAATGAGATCGAAATCAAAACAAAAAGATTATACATTATCATTAGAAAGATTATTTTCAGTTTATAAAATCTTGGTTTTTTATTTTAAAAATCTAAAAGATTATTTATTTCTGTTATATATAACAAAATATACATTTTAAAAGTTTAATTTTTTTAAATATTTATTGCGATATTATTGCGATATTTTTATATGTAAGTATAAATCCATTATTATTATTTACTCATTAGTATAAATAGGTTATTTACATAGAAGCTAAAATTCTAAATACAGCTTCAAGCCATATTGACATTAGCTGCTAATATAACATTATATTTTTGAAAAAAAAAAAGTATTTCAAGTCAAAATAAGTTATTAATAATTTAAATTTCTTGATATCTAATAAATATAGTGAAATATGAAAGATATTAAAAAAAAGAATCGCATAACTTCAAAATCGCATTAAAATAATCTGCATAAAATGAGACCCAGGTGTATATAAAATAACTTCTCAAAAGCATTTCCATGGAACATAGAACTATGTTAACAGATACAGAAGAATACATCATTAAATATCATAGTATGGTTTCATGTTACATAATTCAGTAACTGTCCATGACAAAAATAAAACAATCCTTAGTTAATTCATCTCTCACTTAAATAACATGACTAACAATAAATATTTTCTGTAGCATTTCATAATAAATGACTCTATTATAATCAATATTATTCTAAATCAGAAGAATATGTACAACTATGCATTTTGTCTCTTAAATCACTCACCGTGTATTCAATAATAATTAATCTCAACTAAATATAATGCTAAAAAAACAAAGTCCTAAGATCTAGGCGGAGTGTTAACAAATCCAAGGTTCCTCTCTAATGAAAGCTATCTGCGAGAAACTAATCTGGGGATATTGAATGAGTAGTCAATAGATAGGGATATTATGAACAAATCTTCTTGCATCCATTAATTTCTCTGGCTTGCACCGGGTCACACTACTGTATGGAGAGTTATGCTTCTGTTATAATGACAGCTACAGGAATGGTGTTCATGTGATGTTTAATGATTCATGCTAACAATAACATATAAATTATTTTTTATTTTCCAGACATTAATTAAAAATAAATTATGACCATTCTATATTTTCTTTCTTTTAAACTTTCCAGCATTTAATTAAAATGGGACTATAAGTAGTTTCATATACAATATCTTTATAACTTTTTAAAAGTACAATAACTTGTAATATTTATTTCATATCTAAATAATAATAATAATTTCCAAAGACATGTATTTATTTAATGAATCAAATCCTGCATAATAATACATAAGTCTATTCAAACACACCTTTATTCATGTATTAATATTGAATAAATTTATTTTAATAATTAAGAAATCTGTTGAATTTAACTGTAGTTGTAATGTAAAACTTTCATTTTATCATTTATTATATTATTTATTATTCATCTATAAGCTTATCTAATAAAACAGGTCTTTTCATATGTGTTTCAGTTATTAAAAAAATAATTCAAAACTCTCTTGTATTTCTTTTAATATGTATTAAAATAATATATAACATCTTAAATTATATTTCAAGATTCAGAACTCCAACATATAAAATATCTCATTTAATTCTAAACAAATATAATATTAAAACATAGTAAATGTTTATTAAAGAATCAGCAAAATACTTTAAATGTTTATGCATAACTGATTTTCTCTAACCCATGATTAATTTATTAAATCTCTCTTCTATTAAATCTTTGCATATTTGGAATGTGTTTTAATCTTATAAAAGAATATATAACATAAAAAAATCATTATAAGATAAAATAAATATTTTCAACAAGCATAAACTAATAGAGGGAAAAACATTAAAAATTGCAAGCATAATATATAAAGTTAACTATTTCAATGATTTATTTCTCTCACTAAAGCTATAATGTGTTAGAAGCTTATATAATAATCAGTGACTTGCAATCTTTTTTGTCAACAATCTTTTCAGTATTTCTTGTGCATAGTACTTTATAATAGAAAATATGTAATTTATTTAGTTTTCTAAGAAAAAATCCTTTCATGTGATTATTGGACAAATAATGACTTATAGTTAAGAATCATCATCATCAACCATTATCAATCCACTGCAGAATGAAGGTCTCTCCAAGTTCAATTTATCTTTTCCTATCTTTAGCTTCTCTTTTTCACATCACCCCTGCACACTTTCTTTTTTCATCCATCCATCTCACATGTGGTCTCTTTCTGGGTCTTTTACAATCTTAGTTAAGACTGTGAAGCAATATATAGGGTACCACTTTAGAGTTGGGTATGCAATAAAAGAAAGAGCCCAAAAATTTTTTTAATTATTCACTCATGAGTTCTCTTTTACTTATTTAATATTTCAGTTACCATCTGGATAAACTTCAACTTGTCATAGAGTCAGGCTAACACAGAGTAAGTAAACAAAACAGTTTTGGTCTATATATAGTTTTCATAGTAATGAAATGACAAAACCTATTAATTAACAAAGAAAATACAAAATGTAAAGCAATAGACTTTACATTCCTTTCTATATTTTACCTTATATAGAAAATCTAAACAACTTTAGATTGTTTTTAACTTCTAAATTTCAATTATTACTAAATCTAATCAAATAATTTTGATTTGAAAAACTTATTTAAACCAAATTTCATAATGAAACTGAATAAATTATTTTAAGTCTCTGTATTTAAATAGAATAAACTGGAGAATGATTTTAGAATAAACTGGAGAATGATTTTAAAAATGAATTTGAAATTGCCTCATTTATTAAATTAATGTTGAAAAATTTTATGTTTTCACATGTACACATTCAAACATCACATCATAATAATGTAATGTATCTGTGTGTATATGTAATATTTGATCTCCAAATTAATATTAAATTTAATTCAAGTTATACTTATGCCTAAATAATTTTAATTTATTGATCCCTTTCTTTATAATCAACTTTAAGCATACCATCTTCTAATCTTTTTCTGCATTATTCCTAAAAATTATTATGAATCCTCTTGAAGTATCTACTTCAATATACATAATATTGTAATAGTATGAAGTTATGGGTTGAACCTGGAGTAATGGAAAATCATCATCAAACTCAGTTACTACAAAATGTAAATATAAAATTATAATGAATATGAGGACTGAGCTTGAGCCTGTGAGATCAGCACAAAAGTAATAATTATTCATCATCATGAATGACTGAATATGAAATGATTCTACTATAAACCAAGCTAATTATTTAACTCTTGCCAGCTTGGAGCAGATTATTTAAACAATAAATTTGAATGTACAAACTTAAGTGCTAATCCATAAGAATATAAGAATTAAAAAAATAATGCTGGGATACTAAAATATGCTGATCATCATCAATGCCCTCTGGCCATTTAGTACCATTAATGTACTGGTCAACTATAAACTTAATTTCTAAATAAATAATTAAAATGAAATGTAGTGCGTGGACTTTAAAAGATATCCCCTTTGTGCCATTCAGCATTAGAGAAGTAATGAAATCATCAACTGGAAGTCCATAAACACTAAATATAAACCCCTTTCATATAGCAGACTGTTATGAAGAATCCAGCTCACAAAGCAAAAGCTCCATAACGTATTGTGATCAAGAAATATAATACAAGCATATAATATTCTAAAACTATTTAGGATTGAGTAAATTCTTTGGAATAACTTTAACAATGAAATATCAATTTATTAATAATAAAAATGAAATTAAGGTCTGCATGGCTATACATATAAACTAAGCGATCTGATTTTGATTAATACCAAAACAATCCACTATTACATTATAATTTACATATATGTCCCAATAGGTTTGCATAAAATGCATATATCAGCACATAGATGTGCCTGTATAATGTGAAATGACCATATTTGAATTGTCATAAACTAATAATAAAAATATGACTAATTTTAACATATATGTGTCTACCTGATATGCATCGATACAAGCACTCACATATAAAGTATAAAACATTTTATTCATTTTTAATGATACGTAAATAATGATCAATTTAGTATATGTTTGGATAATCACTCAAATTTGAGCACACACAAACATTTATGTACTAATGATATTTTATTAGTTAATAAATAAACATATTATAAAATATTTTCTTATTACATAATTATGTCAATGATAAAAATATATATAAAATTCACATGTATGTGTGTATATATAAAAAAATAGATTGTGTGAATCAAAATTATTAATTAGCCTCTCATTATTTTTATGGTAAGTAAAATTTAAAGAAAAATTATCATTTGGAAAGTTTCACTTAAAATTCAGGTCTTTGTAGCCTCATTTTTAATATTTAAAAAAATCCTCAGAGTTTTCTTCTCTCTTTTTTTATGAACAATATCGGAAACAAATAATCTTCTAGACACAAATGTCATTTATTATTTGATTTCCTTGTTTTATTTTTAGTTGACAAAAGTAATTTGTTTTCAATTTTGTCAACTAGAAATTTTAATTATAACTTTCAAGAAATTATTTAAAATAATATTCTCACTAGCCATCCTTTATATTTATATGTGCTGCAGTATCTTTATTTGTGCTTGTCCACATATAGATAAAATAATATGTTTATAAATTAATTCTCCAGCAAGCTGGTGGACTCTTTGTATAAGCTGGTCCTTTTTAAGACAGTAGACTGGCTTATTGTCAACTTCAGGAAAAGTATAATCCAGATAACTGTTGACATGTAATCAGCTCAATTTAATCTAGAATTTGAAAGACTTCACACATACCAGCTAGTACTCAATTATATGAACTAATGAACCTTAGAAAAACTGTCTCTGACCTTCATGTGAATCAAAATGTCTCCATGATATTAGTAGCAACAGCTGGATATTCTATCTCATGCATTCAGTTATATTTTTATAGTCATCATGCTGTCATCTCTCTAATTATTAAAAAAACAGTTATTAAGAATAAGTTTCATTTTTCTTGATTGAAAAAAGTTATGATTTTTCAATTTCTTTTAATCCTTTCAAAAACAACATTGTAGGATTTTCATCAAAATATGTTATACAAGATTTAATTTAAAAAATTTAAATCAAAATAGATAGTGGAATTTTATAATTACCAGTATGTCTATTGTATGAAAACATACTTGTTTTAATTTCAAAATCAGAATTAATAAAATATTTATTAGATCTTTTTAAATGTTTAATTTATAATAAAAAATTTAAATTCAAGATTATTTAAGCCTTAATTGTTATCTCAGTATAATATAGAAAAAATATACATTTTTTTTACCTGCATTTATTTCTATTTTCCCTTTCACCACTATATGTATACATGCATACACACTACTGTTTCATACACCATGAGACACATAACCATTCCATATTACTTCTTCATGGGGAAAAGGAAAAGAGAAATGAAACATCACTCTAACAATATTTTACATAATATACACATATAATTAACACAAAGTTAATACCTCAAACTATGTACTCATCAATGTTTTTAAAGATTTGACAAGCAACTGACAGTTAACAGAATGAATAGTGATCTGCAATTTTGAGATAGATAACAAATCCATCACTGATATATACGTACACAATGCAGCACAAAAACCAAGAGGGCTACCTCAAGTTAGATACAATAAGCTGCCACAACCCTTGATATGCAATGAAAATGCAAAAATCTTTGCAAAGCCCTTCTCCTTTCAGTCTTAGTGGTTGGAAAATATAAAACTATGTCTTGCTCCTTTTCTTGAAGGCCTAGAGACTGGTATCATGGCAGGATTATGTTAATATCATCATGATAAATAGTAGGAAATCATAGTGTGTTGAACAATGCCTGAAATAGAACACTCCCTGGAGTTGCATGAAAACATTGCATTCTCAAGTCAATGACAAAAACCTCCATTCATCATCAAAACTTTAAGTACAGCTATACAAACACCAACAGTCAAAAAACCAATTCAATCTCCAAAATCATAAGATTTTCTCTTCAACTGTATATATAAACTTCTTAAATACACATTAACTATTATTTTATAATTTATAATTATCAATATTCTTGTCATATATTTCACAGTAATTTTTAAAATTAATTCTGCATAAAATGCATACTTTTTTCTTTCTTAGATGTTGTTATATTTGAGATCAAGTAGAATGACAATTTTCTAGTAATAGCCACAAATACTTGATCATCATCAGCCTACATTTGGGTTACCATTTGGAACAATATAAATTTATGAGTGAACCTGAGGTGCTGAAAAATCATTATCAACCCCCAATTACTGCAAAATTTAAATATAAAATTATAATGAATATAATGAGGAATGAGCTTGAGCCTATGAGATCAGCACAAAAGCTATATTAACTATAAATAAGTAACTATAAGTTCAACAGAATTATACAAAAGCAATAATCATTCATCATTATAAATGACAGGATTTGAAATGGGTCTACTATAGACCAGGCTAATTACTTAGCTCTTGCCAGTTTGGATCAGATTATTTAAACAATAAATTCAAATGCACATACTTATGTGCTAATCCAGGAATCCCCACCCCTATGGCTGTGGGCACATGGCACCCACAGACCATTTTACGTGTGCCCGCCGCTATCCGAACAAGATAAAAAATTATTTATCTGATACAAATAAATATAATTTTTAAATTTTTTTATAAATTATTGTATTATATTGTACTCAAATAAAAATATTTTTTTGTACATTATGTGTATTATTAACAATATCCAACTATAAATTTACATTGAAAAAATAAATGGTGCCCACCATCTGGGCGGTATTATAGAATGTGCTCTTAAGTGCAAAAAGGTTGGGGACCCCTGTGCTAATCCATAAGAATATAGCAATTAAAAAATAATGCTGGCATACTAAAACATGCTGATCATCATCAATGCCCTCTGGCCACTTAGTAACATTAATGTACTGGTAGCTATAATTATTAAAATAAAGTTTAATACATGAACTTTAAAAGATATCCTTTTTGTGCCATTCAGCATTAGAGAAGTAGTGAACTCATCATAAACTGGATATCCATAAACACTAAATATAAACCCCTTTTATATAACAGACTATTATGCAGAATCCAGCACAGAGAGAAAAGGCTATATAATTTACTGTGGTCAAGAGATATAATCCAAACAAAAAATATTCTAAAACTAGGATTGAATAAGGTCACTGAAATAAGAAGAATGAAATATCAATTTATTAATAAAAATAAAAATGAAATTAAGATCTGCATGGCTATACATAAAAAAATTAAGCCTTCTGATTTTGATTAATATCAAAAATAAATTCATTATTACATTGTAATTTATATATATCTCCCAATGGGTTTACACAAAACACCTATATATCAGCACAGATATGGCTGTATAATATAAAATGAACATGTATGAATTGTCATAAATTAATAATAAAAATATGATTAATTTTAACATATATGTGTCTCCCTGACATGCATCTATATAAGTTCACAGAGATGTTGTATAAAACATTTTATTTATTTTTAATGATACATAAATAATAATTGATTCAATATATGTCCGGGTACCTATTTATATCCTAAGGATTTTCCATTAGTTAATAAATAAATTATTCCCATAAAATATTTTTTCATAATATAATTAATTCAATGCCAAAATGTCAAAAATATATACAAAATTCACACATATATGGTATATATATATACAAAAATAGATTGCATTAATCAAAGTTATTAATTAGCCTCTTTTTTATGGCAAGTTAAAGTTGTTTTTTTAATAAAAATAACTATTATTATTTGGAGAGTTTCAGTGATCCTTGGAGTTTTCATCTTTCCTTTTTCTATTATGAACAATATTAGAAGCAAATAATCTTTTAGGCACAAATGTCATTTATTACTTTGTTTCCTTGTTTTATTTTTAGTTGACAAAAGTCATTTACTTTTAAAATTTGTTAATTAGAAATTTTAATTGTTACTTTTAAGAAATTATTTAAAGTATTATTATTCTCAATATACACCTGGGTCTCATTTTACATGATAGATAGGTTCCTCAGAAAACACGCGCAAATGAAATCGCGCAAAAATAAATGTAACTTACATTGAAAAAGGGGGGATGCGGTCTGTGATTTTTCAAAATTCGCATAAAAGCAAAGCACCAACGTAAAATTACTTTAAAATTCGCGCAAAAAAAAATAAGGAAATAAAATATGACCAATAAAAAATTTCAAATTTGAAAAAAATTGATTCTAGACAAACTTTTTTAACTATAATATTTAATTTTATTCAAAATAATATATTTTTATGCATAATTTACATTTTTTTATACACGTTTTAATTACTATCGATATTTGCCGAAAACATGTTTGTTTGCAAACTGAGGAAATACAACTAGCGCTAACTTCACACCCATGTTAGGTCAATGGATTTCTGGTGACAATGTAATTAGTAATTAATCTTTGAGACGATGATTTTATTAATTGTTTATGAACTTAGACTTATGATAATAAAAAGACATTTATTCACCACTGCTGGGAAAAATTTAATTAAAACTAACAACTAAAAATTAAATTATTTTTGTCTTTAATTTTCAATTCCGTTTAAAAATCAAATTTCGTTTTACTGCTATTACTCATCTTTTAAAAATAAACTTGCGGACACTAAATGATTAATAATTGATTACATTCTTTTTTAAAAAGCAAAAACAGAATATGATTTAAAATGCAAAATTAACATGCACAATGTTTGAACAAATTTACATCATAATCTTGTAAAATTTAATATGTGTATACATAAAATGTGGAAATCATGATTTTAATTTTATTATTGCATAAAATCTTACTATTATAAAGCACTGAAAATATTGAAATTACTAAGATGAAAGTCAAATTCCGATAATGTGCTATTACTTTCAATATAATGTAAGTGCATGAAATTTATTATTTAAAGTAATAGCGTATTATCGGAGTTCGACTTCCGGTGAACTTCAAAATCACATAACTTCAAAATCGTGTTAAATAAGTCCGCGTAAAAAGAGACCCAGGTGTATATAACATACTCTACTCACCAGCTATCTTTTATATATATCTGACATGGTACCTTTACCTATGCTTTTCTGCATATGTATACAAAACAAGTATACAAATAATTTAATTCTTTAGCAAGACGATAGACTCTCTTGGTAAGCTGGTGTTTTCTAAATCAGTAGACTGACTTATTGTCACCTTTGGGAAAGAATTTTACAGACTTCAGGCATATCAGGTAGTACACAATATATATACGGGCTAACAAACCACAGGAAAGCTGGTCCTGGTTCCACATGAATCAAAACTCTTCCATAGTATCAATAGCAGCACTAGCCGGATGCCATGAATCTTGTCTTTAATTACATTATCATAGTTATAATGCTGTTATAATCTGTAAAACTATAAGCTCCCCTCTAATTTTTTCCCAACTTTTTATAGTTAAAATGGAATTTAAAAGAAAACACACTGCAATTAAAAATAAGTTTTCTTTATCTTGATTGAAAAAAGTTAATGACTTGTTGCAATTTCCCATAATTCTTTTAAAAACAACTTTGTAGGATTTTTATCAAAATATTATACAAGCTTTAGTTTTAACAAAAAGTAAGCTAATCAAAATAAATAATGGAATTTTATAATTACCAGTATATCTATTGAACCATAAAAACATGCTTCTTTTAATTTCAAAATCAGAATTAAGAAAATATTAATTAGATCTTTTTAAATGTTTAATTTATAATAAAAAAAATTTAAATTCAAAATTATATTAATTTTAACTGTTATTCCAATGTAATATAGAAAATGTATACAAATATTTTTTGTCTATGTTTATTTCTACTTTTTTAAACTTTATATATATATATATATATGTGTGTGTGTGTGTGTGTGTGCACCATGAGGTGCATAACTGTCTCAATATATATATATTGAGAATGACAATCCTAATCTAATAAATAAATATAAATAAGTTATTATAAACAATACAAAAATAAAATAGAAAATAAAAATCACTAATAATATTATTCTATTAATCTATTAATCTCTTTGGTAAGATCAGCTCATCAAAAACTCAGTGTATGCATAAGGACACAATAGCATAAAATATTAGGGCACAAACAGTAATGGTCAGAATAATTGTGGAATGAAAATGTACATAATAGTGAACCAGTGCAAACTCACACACCAACAATTTCATACATTAATTTATATGCTATTATAACCAATAATGTTATTATGCAAAAAATACATGATAATAATGATAAATTTAGTTAATGAATTATTAGAGGAGATTTGACCCAGACTTTCAAATTTCCTTTAGTCATTCACTCAATCTTTATATGATCCATATACAATATCACATACATGAGGAAAAGATAAATGATCTCCACTCCAATATATTTATATATCATGCTGAACCAGTACTCATCAGTCAGTTCAGATCATCATTTCTCACACATATATATAATCAGTGCTCGATGTTTATTAAGATAGCAAATCTTTCAACATTTAATAAACCGGCTTTAATCTTTTTCACTCTCCAACTCTTCAGTCATTCATATCATTAAAAATATGATAATGGCATGTTCAAAGCCCTTGTTTTCCAATTTTTATTATCATACCCATGTTGACTGTAAGTCACTCTGATTTTTCATAAGTAGGACCTTAAGCCAATTTAAATTTATAGAAGAGGGATGGGCAGAATACAGACTGAATATGCATATTTAAATTAAGTAATATTGAAACCTGTCCATTAAAATGTGAAGATTTTCTATCTTAATATAAATTGAGCACTGGTTATATATATATGGCAGGGGACATGATGATCCAAACCAACTGATGAATGCTTGTTCAGCATGAAATACATATATTGGAGATCATTTATCTTTTTCACATAGTTATAAAAGATGGAGTGGTTGATTAAAGGGAGTTTGACAGTCTGGGTTCAAATCTCTAATTATATCTAGCTTAAAGTATATAAACTATACTTATAATTAAATATTAATCAATTATTGTTATTTTAAAGTTAATAATATGTCAAAAATGATGGATATATAAAAATGAATTTGCAGTTGATAATAACAATTTATTGAGAATAAAAAAAAAAAGTGAAATTGGCACTTGAGCAAAAATAAAATGTTATAAAAACAAAAGTTAAAAAGTTAATAGGAATTTAATCTTTTAAAAGAAAATATTTAAAATATTTTTCTTTATATAATAACTTGTAAACCACATGGCAGATTAAGAGATCGCAGTGAGAAATGGGAGCGAACCCATCCTTTTCTTTATCAACAATAATGTTAAGGAATTGGGAGGATAATTAAAATTTTACATGTATCTTTCTCTGTCGTGATTGGTTTACAAAAGTCCAACCATCAATACAAGCCAAAGTAATTGGAAATTTGAATTTAAGTTCAGCTGATTATCAATTGGTACTTTTATATGTCATTTACTGATTATGATGGGTCCTGAAGAATTAAGAAAATTTATGATAAAAAAAATGTGAATGATAAGGGTGAAAATGTTTTGCTATTTAATTTATTATAATTACTAGTTCAAAAAAATTATTTCATTTTTTATAATTTAAAAGTGAACCAAACATTTGGTAAATAGTAATAATAGAAAAGAATAAACACAAATATTAAATGTGATTGTGTTGAACTATTTTCATCATCTAACAGTAAATGTTGAATGTATAGAAAGTTTTAAACTTTATTTAAATTTTTCAAATACAGACAACTCGTTAGTAACAACACACAAATAGACAACACAGGTTAGTAATTACACAACATTTTGAGTAGTATTATTTTCATTTTTCTTTAGGCAATGCTGGCCTGGTCAGTGATAATATTAACATAGGACTCAGATTCAAACTCACACCTTTAGATTCTCAATATTGAATTTAAGGCAAAAAAGGCAACAGATAATAGAACTTTCATATGTTTACATATGAGGGTTAGTTCAAATCCTCATGAGTCCTTCCAATTTTTTTTAAGAGCAAGATTAATTAGAAGCATAGTGTATTGCCACACTTGGATGACTTAAAGAATTATTTGTCATAGTCATATTAGCGGCTTTCTTAAATTTTTTTATTTACACTCTTTTCTCTTCATTCAATATTTTTGTATTTTTTTAATTAAACATACAGACATTGGTACATACGTGGGATGCTACTATAGACACATTCCTTTTTTAAGGGGCATTTGTTCGTGTCTTTCAATTTCTGTTCAACAGGGTGACAGGTCTCACCAATATACTTCCTTTCATATTCACATGGTATTTCATAGATACAGTTTTTGTTCTTCAGCATTTCCAGTTTAGGCTTGGTAGAAGAAGTAAGGATTCCTCAAAGTGTAATATAGCTTTGGAAAGCTGTTCTAATCTTATATTGACTGCACATTTTCTTGCATCAATACCAATAATTGTTATTATTTTGATGTCTCTTTTTGTTGTCTATTAAAGGTTTTCTTGATGGCTGCTGATGGGTAACCATTCTTCATGAGAGTTTGTTCTATGTGAATCTTTTAATTTTCTAAATCACTGGTTTCCAAACACAATTTCCTTTGCTCTATTCCATAGTGATACTATAATTTCACGTTTAGTGCTCCTGGTATGATTGGATATATATGCCAAGTACTTGTGTGTATTGGTTTCCTATACACTGTTCTTTTTATTTTGCCCTGAGGAAGTCTTGTCACAAGAACATCTAAGAATGCCAATTTTTATTCTCATTCTCATTTCATTGTGAATTTAACTGAAGGAGAAATGTTGTTAATATGCATCCAGAATGACTATAATTGCACTTCACCATACAGCTATACCACAAATATATCATCAACATAGTGTAGCCACACCTTAGATGGACATAGAGTAATACTGATATTGTTTCAAAGGTGATTGGTGATTTCATAGCCATCCCTTGATTTTGTTGGAAAAGATCTAAATTATATTGAAAATACTTTGTTTTATGCAGAACATTAATAATTCCATCATACTATCAATAGGTAGAGTTATTCTAAATTTTTAGACTGTTATCTTCATATAACCTTTTCTGTACAATAGACAATGCCTCATCTCATGGTACATTTGTAAATAGACTTTCCACATCAAAGCTTACTAATATGTCAGTTATTTCCATTTTCATATTCCTGACTAATTCTATGAAGGGTTGAGTTCTGTATGCCAATGAACTGAGACCTTTGAGAAGAAATCTCAATAAATTTTGACATTGTGAATTTCTAGAACAATAAACCTTAATGAAATGTCTTTATCGATTTTAGATAATTAATACAGGTGAGGAATCTTGCTGGAATACAAAGTTAACTTCCTCTTTTTCTGAATCTCTAAAATACCTGCAATGCTTCTGGAATAATGTTTGTGATTTTATCTCTGTATTTGGAATTGGATGTTTTGTTACTTTTTTTGCATTACTGTAAGATATCCTTGTATTTTATTATCATAATTAGTTTTATTCATTACAACTGAAATGTTATTTTTGTCAGCAGAAAGAATGATTAAAGATGTATCCTGTTTGAGAGGTTTAGTAGCTTTCCTATGAAATGTTTGATTTCTGCTTTTAATGTCTCTCAAGTGTCTTTTTAACTGTTTATCATAACTCTGCTGCTTCTTCCAGAGGCAATTTTTGAATGATTACCTCAGTGGCTACCATTATGTCCAATAATGGGGCAGTAGATGATGTAATGGCAAAGTTCAAACCTTTTCTAAGAACAGATAATTCAGCATTGGTAAGGTGTTTAGAACTAAGACTTTTCACTGATGAAGCTGATAGACTAGTTGCAGTATGACTTTTGACTTCCTCATGTAGATTTATAAGCTTCTTCTAATGTTTTTTTATCTTTCCATGTAATTTACAATATGATATTTTCATTACTTGATAAATTTTTGACAAATCTTTATCTGCAAGTTTATTTTGTAGAAAACATTTCACATTTCTAATGGAATTCAAAGTTTGATACTTGGAATATCATTGAATGTTTATTTTTCTCTCAATAAGGCTTCATTTGCTCTCTGAATAATTTTCTCAGATCTCTTGGAAAAAGTAGGAAGTTTCAATTGTGAACCCTTAGTAGTAATCCCTTCTGATTTACATTTACGTAAGAAAGTTAAATGATTTTCTACTTTAGCAGTTTTAAACATAATTTTTTCTAATGTCTTAACTTCAACATAGCTCTGGATTCATACCAAGTACTTAATATTTGCCTGAAGGCTTGTGATGATGGTGTATTATATGTGATAATATGTTAGCTATTTCCATCATCTATCAATAAATATTGAATGTATAGAAAATTTTAAACTTCATTCAAAGTTTTCAAATACAAACAACTTGTTAATAATAACACACAAATAAACAACACACATGAGTAATTACACAATGTTTTCACTAGTATTGTTCTCCACTTTTTTCAGATGTTGGGGCATGACCAGGAAGGGTACTAGCATAGGAATCAAACTTGCACCTTTAGATTCTGAATGTCAAATTTAAGGCAAATGCTCTAACCAACTGAGCCATTCTGTCAATGGCAACAAATAGTAGAAACTTCATATATTTATATATGAGGGTTGGTTCAAATCCTTTTGAGTCCTTAAGAGCAAGATTAATTAGAGGCTTCCATACATTGCTATGGAACCCTTTAATTAACCTTGCTCTTAGAAAAAAAATTGAAGGACTCAGGAGAATTTGAACCAACTCTCATATATAAATATATGACATTTCTATCACCTGTTGCCTTTGACAGAATATCTGAGTTGGTTAGAGCATTTGCCTTAAATTCTATATTCAAAAATCTAAAGGTGCAAGTTTGACTTCTATGCTAATACTGTCACTGGTCAGATTAGTAACATCTGAAGAAGAGCAGAAAATATTGTATAATTACTAACCTGTGCTGTCTATATATATGTTATTACTAACAAGTTGTTTGTATTTGAAAAATTTAAACAAAGTTTACATTTTTTATACATTCAACAATTATTGATAGATGTTGGAAATAGTCCAACATATGATCACATTTAATATACCATCATCGCAAACTTTCAGGCAAACACAAATATTGCATTTCATTATTAACACATATTTTCATTTTATTGAAGAATTTGCGATCACTAACATTATCTCTAAATGAAATACATATGTTGCTGGAAGTGGGCAGACATATTTCTATGATCATAATAGTATGGAATTAGAAAATATCAATTAATAAATAAATTATTTTATAAACTTTATTACTTTACAATAATCATCTGCACAATTGATGTTTGAAATGTATTTGAATTTATCCTATAAAGCACAGACATCAAAGAGAACATTATATTTTGCTATGAAATGTTTAAAAGGGGGAATATTTAAAAAATAGTTATTTTTAAAATCATCATTTAATACCTCTTCCCAATTGCACAAATAAAAATATCCACAAGTAATATATCATACACAAGATACAGTCTGAGTGAGGTATGATTGAAAGGTATAAACTAATATTTGTGTCCTTATCCTAAAGTGAGTCCATAGGTATGAGTTTAAAGTTGTGGTGTATTTCCTCTCAACATCAATTTATTTAAAATAAGTATTGCTTATTACTTTTTTTAAACTAGTAGAAAATGCATTAGTTAAATTGTGAACTATGCATATAGCAGGAATTCAGTCATTTATACTTATTTATTTATTGTTATTATTTAATGTTTCTTTGTTTGATTACTTATATGTATGTAAATATGTTCATTGTTTTTTTATTACTAGTTCTTGTTTTAACTCATTCATTTATTTAGTGACATATCTTAATTTAGAGTTTATAAACCATATGTAGTAATCATTAGGGTGAAGTATTCTGTAATGCATCATGACTATCAATTCTACTGATGTAGCAATTAGTAACCAATCTTGGAATTTATATTTCCAATGTGTTAGCCTTCATGGCTTTATGTATGATTCGTAGAACTAGAATAGTGCAAATTAAAAATATTTGTAAATCTGGATAAAGATATAAATGATTTTAATTTATCTTCTCATGTTCTATGTTATAAGTGTTATATGTTTGTCCATGTTTTATGTATTTGTTTCCATTATGTAAAGATGAGCCTTAATTAATGGGAAAATTATCAGCTCTGCTCCCTTGTTTGCTCCTATCATTGCAATATAGATATATGTCCAATGCCTATAATATCGAAGCATACTAAGCTAAAAATAGTTTTTTTTTCTCATGTGTCATAGCATCGGCCGGGAAGCGAACCCACTAACCCGGGACAACTGCTTGTAAGGTGGCTATGCTGACCACTCGACCACCAACGCTTGACTAGCTAAAAATAGTTCTATTTGTAATTTAAAAGTAAATCAGATAAAAATAATATTCCTAGATAATATAATTTCAAGTTATAATTCTTAGATTCAATTAATTGTGGGGTTACTTTAAGAAAAAATGACTTTATATAAATTTTAGTCCTTGTTTTAGAACACCTGATCTTATTTTTCAAAAGTTGTTATACTTGTTTTTTACATCTTTAATACTTTACTTTTGACATTTTTATGATTGGATTTTATTTTAATTATTTTTGAAAAACTTTAATTGTTTAATTGAATATACTTGAAAAACACTTATTTTTGAATCTCTTATCTTAATCTTTTTTTCATTTAACTATTTAAAATCTTTTTTTTAACCGAATTGTTTTACAATATATTTTTTTGTTAGAGAAAGTTTTAACATAGTTTGTCTTAAATTTAAAATATTTTTTAACAAAACCTATTACATTATTTAATCTCATTTTAAATTTGATAATTAATACTTTATTTTAGTATTTGAATATTGTCTATTATTAGTACATTACAACTCTGAATCTTTTAACAAAAAAGAAAAAAAAAACAGTAAAAACGATTTTTAAATAGTTAAATTAAAAAAAGATTAAACCACTTTTGATGAGAGAGTCAAAAACAAGTGTTTTGCAAGTTCATTTACTTAAATAAATCAATTAAGAGCTTGTTCAAGCTATTGATAGGCTCTCTGTATTACATTTTTGTAGATACAAGCTTTTAAAAGCAATGTTATGCTATATATGACTTGCTTTATTGATTATTATAATTTTACCTTTACAGCCTTGGCAATGCTAAAGTTATTAATATATTAGATCTGAATTTAGTTCAGTTTCTTATAGCTATTTAAGTTAGATCACTGAAGTTAACAATCTCATTGAGGTGAACCATAAGCTCAAAAACAATTGGTCTGGGGATAAGAATGTTCCAAATAGAGATTTTAAATATTTTCTCTTACCACACTTATGAATTAAAAGCTTGTTTGAGCTATTGGTATACTCTCTATATTAAATAATGAAAGTGTTTTCAAACCCTTA
Source organism: Epiperipatus broadwayi (assembly GCA_028023455.1). Classification (NCBI taxonomy): domain Eukaryota; kingdom Metazoa; phylum Onychophora; class Udeonychophora; order Euonychophora; family Peripatidae; genus Epiperipatus; species Epiperipatus broadwayi. The sequence continues at coordinate 940,111 of JAQFVV010000035.1, forward strand.
TAATTAAAATAAAATCTGGTCTTAAAACTATCAAAAATAAACTATTAAAGGTGTGAAAAACAAGATTAATAAAGCTGTTAAAAAATCATGTGTTCAAAAACAGCTTTATTAATCTTGTTTTTCACACCTTTAATAGGATTTCATTCTTTGTTAGATTTTCAAAAATTAAAGAAAACAACAAAAGTATAACTTATAAGAGTATTTATCATATAAGAACCCTGAGACATCTTCTATGCATAAGATTATTTGGATAAGAATTGATTCATTTAAGAACAAATCATTTTCAGAAGAAGTTAATGCGGCAAAAGAATAAGAAAAGACATGAGTACATTTAACTGATGTTATATCTGATTGTTTTGTAAGGATTATCATAACAATTATAAGATATAGTTGTATTTTGAGGAGATATGTTATGAGAAGAAAATTTAATGTAACCTAACCCTTTTTCTATATCATATGCCTTAGATTTTAAGAGCCGTATTATCTTTAAAGAGAGGGTATGAGAATTCCTATTTTCTTAATTTGCCATGTTATTACATTTATAATTTACCCTTATTATTGATTTTTTTGTTATGGCATATGTACATTTGAATCGTGAGCTTAGCTTATATTAATACTATTATTATTCACCCATACTTTTGAGTTAGTGTTATTCACCTATATTTTGGGGATAGCCATATAGAGCTTATTTATTTATATACCTTTTTGTGAGATGATTTTTATTCTCATTTGTCCATCTCTTTTTAGGTTACAATATATAATTGATGATACTTTATTATCATTACCTTTGGCACATTAGTATTAATATGCATTAATTAAGTTAATAATTATTTCCTATTATTGATATTTCTTAATTTAGCTGTTTTTCAAATCAAATACATATTCATTATGTGCAATTTACCAATCATAGTTATGGCGCATTATACTGAAATGTATTTGACTTGAAAAAAATGACAGTAAGTAATATCTATAATAGGAAATAATTAATAACTTTTTGGTAATGAACAGTAATGCTAAAAAAGACATACACAATAGAAATTGAACTAATCTAATTTTATTGGGATTTATCTGCCTGTTACTCCTGGAGAAAAAGAAATAACAAATATTCATGTTGCATAAATGCATACAGTAGAAATAAAAGGTAAGTATAACAATTATTATAATATTAGAAAGTTCTAGATAAATTAATGTATTGCAGAATTTTAATTAATTGAATTAAAATTTTAATTTAGTTGGCTAGCATATAAAAAATAGAAAATACATTTTCCTTAATCCAAATGTACTATTTTTAGAAAATCATACTTTTAAATACATTTTTAATAATCCTCGTTTTAATAATTAAGGGTAAAAATAGATTAAGAAATATATTGCTTAAAGGTATTCCAATTCTAATGGGAAATATTGCTTTTTTAAAAAAAAAACAACAACTTTATTATTTAGATTATGTTACGTTTTAATAAAGAAATACAAGTAGTCATTGATTCTTTCTCCGTGGCTCAGATCTATGATGCTATTATTCTGCTAA
>JAQFVV010000035.1:946635-1146635 GCA_028023455.1 Epiperipatus broadwayi
TTTAATTCAACATTTGTGGTTACTCTTTGCTTATAATTGATTCTAATTATTATTTCAAACCCTTACACCCCCCTCCCCACAAAGAATATCCATTTGATGTTTCTATAAACATAAATGAAATTTATGTTATGTTTAAGATTACTTCAATTATCTATGCTTTCTATATTTTTATTTAGAAATCATAATTCATTTTAAATAATTAACTTGATGTATTAGATGCCTATCCATCATAGTGGAGATATGGGATTCCTCTGTTATATACTTTAGTCATGATAGACAAGGAAAACCATTTATGACAGAAATAGCTAGTCAAGTGTATCAAAAACATTTAACACAATCATTAGTATAAACAATCAAAGAAAAATATATGTGGTACAATTGTACAAATGTTTAGACTAAATATGTATTAGGCAAAATCTTACCTTTACCCTTTGAAATGATTGGATTAGTACACAAGCAAGTTCTTGTCATAAACTATATTTTATTTTACTTACACTAAAGACAATAATATTTCTCCATTATGTTACATATTACCACTTATATCCCCCTGTTTGTATCCATATTAAAGTAAAAATAAGAACAAAAACATTTATATCAAAAATATACAAATAAATAAAACTAATGACATCAACCTAAATTTAGTTTTGAAGTTCATAAAGAAAAATGCCTTAGTGAATCATTCTGGTAATCCTCGTTGATCCATTTCAGATATAGATGGTGAATTGTAAGAGTTCTAGAACATCCGTTAAGTCACTTATCTGCTTAAAAGTGGAGAGTTATTGGATCCATTCATTAAGAGTAAACTGCATGTTTCTCAGCACAGATGTAAAGTGCTGTCAATTCTATACTGGTTCTGACAGTTATAGTTCCATGAGTGACAACTTTCTTTTCCTGATGTCACTTTTGCACTTAGCAATGCATATTTGTCTGTAAAATTATTTATATATTTCTTTAATGAATTATTTGGAGTGAATTAATAGCAATCTAGTTATCCTCAAATCTAAATACTTTGATCTATAACTTAAAATTACAGACACTTTGGAAACTCAAATAATCTGAATTAACTTTCAAATATGTCAGTTTCAAATTCTTCTGTCAGCTTACTTTAATTTTATATGCTTGTTCTTGCTTTCTATTGGTTTTTAATATTATTTCAACTCAAAAATGGCTGATGTTTCTCTTCCAATTGTAAATTCTGAATTTGTTACTTAAATTTTTGTAGATTATTCAGCAGATGAGAAATTTTATCTCTCTTTGAAGAAGAAGCTCATTGTTGAAATACAGCAAGTATGTGATTATCATTTAAGTCCATTGTTGGCATCATTATTAATGAATATTATTATATGTAATGTGCTAATAACAATAAAATTTTTATTTGATCATTTTTTTAATATAAATTTTTATTTCTTGATTGCATTCATTTTTTCCGATCATATTTATCACGTATTGTTATTGTGTGTTTGAGTTATATCATACTTAATAAGATAATAATTATTAAAGGTTAGTTGTCATGTATATGTCTTATAATTTAATTGAGATATGTATTTATGGTATAATTAAGTTGGAGTTTGTTTTGTCATTTATAGTGCTTTAATTTTTTTTAATCTAGTGATTAATAAATAATATTAATATCTTGAATTCAGATTATGCCATAAGGTGTGTAATTGGTATTGGAGGGATGTAAGGAGCACATGATATTTATTAAAATGACTACATTGACATTTCTGCTGCACTTCAATATTTACATCTATAAATTCCATTTGATTGATTGTTGGACATATGAAGCCAGATACATTCAAGCTTAATATATGTATGTCCTTATAACTCTTATACTATCTATTTTATGACTCATAATATGAATCTAAAATCAATTCTACTTTTAATTTAAAGCTAAGTCAGATAAATATACTTTTACTAGTTTGTATGATTTCAGTTTGCAATTGCTAGTTTTAAATGGTTGCCTGCCTAATTACTTTATAGTTGAAGCTTATTTAGGTAAATACATCAAAATTTCTGCTGATTTTGTTTGATTTATTTAGTGTTAAACATATGAGTTTGAACTTTTAACATTGTCTTTGCATCAGTTGGAAAGATCTTCATATTTAACAGATTTATATAATATTTCATTCAGTACATTCTTAATATTATTGAAATGAACATTTAGATTTCTGTCTTGGGAATATTAAGTTAAGACACCAGTAACAATGCTTTATTTACATATGATTTACAATGAATAAAATTTCATTGCAGTTAGCCTTTTCTAAACTTGGTGACTTCAGACACAATGAGTCTTACTTTATTTGATTGACAAATATTAAAATTTATGTACTATTTTAATATTTATTTAATAGATAGAATAACCACATATATCTATGGAAAAGTGAGTCACGAATTGTTTTATCATGATTGTTTTGTTTATTACTTTGACTGTAGTGTTTTTAAGATGATAAATGTTTTAATTTTTTAATCTATTGTTTTTCTTGTAGGATCTAATCAATAAATTCTATTTCCTTGTTAAGAGTTATCTTGTTTGATATAATCTGGAAGGTATTTTAAATGACAGTGAACTCTTGAACAGTTTCTATAGGTATTGTTTCTGCCGTTAAGATCATAATTAGTTATAAAGACTATTATATACTGCTTCCGGGATCAATCTTTGTTCTGGGTTCTTCTGAATTGGTTTTTAGTTTTGAAGTTTAGTTATTGTTGATCTTCATGTACATGATAAATATTATCTTCACTGTTTTTATAATGAAGGTTTATAGTTCTTGTTTGCCACTGGTAGTAGAATAAACAAATTTATTTTATCATTATACATATGGCTAATCTTGCTCTTTGTTTGAATTAGTCTTAGGGGTGCCCAATGTTTTTTCTTTCTGGAACATCTTGACTATACTTTTTATTTATGAGTACCCCCTCCTCTCATAGACACCCACTCATTCTTCTACACTAGCAATATAGCTTTTTTTTATTATATTGTATAATGAATGTTCTTAGGTTAATTAAATAATTAACAAGTCAAATTAATGGGGAAATTTTGGTTTTTATTTTACATTTTACACCTTTTTTTCAGATTTTTATAAAAGGAAAAATAAATTAAAAAGCATTAAAATAATTTTTTGATCAAATTAATTTATAATAAAAATTCATAGAAATGGTCAATGATTTTTCTTAATAAACACAAGTCTTCAAATGTAGCTTCTTTTAATAATTTCAATGCGATCTTTGAGCTTATTTCATGGAGCTGAGTTTTTTGAACTCTAGTTCAAATGAAGTCAGATACGTTCTTATATCAGGAGCCACATCAAGTTTATTATGATGTTTATTCTTAATAAAGGCATGGGATGAAAAGACTGATTCAACAAGCTGCATATTCATAAAATATATACTTTAATGCTTTATTAATGAGATATGGGCACTCTTCTTTCACTGCTGCCCAGAAATCCATGATCAAGTTCTATTGTAAAGAAGAACCAGATGAAAGTTCAGTCAATTTTTCTTTTTGTGATATGGAAAGTTTTCCAGCTTGTTGAAAAAACAATTCGTCGAATGGATTTGAAATTCAATTATTTTCACTATTTTGCTTTGGAAGGTATTGTCTGAATGACATCTTTAGTCTTTTTAAATAAGCTATTATACAAATTTTCACTTCCTTTTGACAATTTGAGCTCACTCTCAGATAAGAAACTGTGAAGTGTCTCAAAATTTTCATACTGCTCTTTATTGATATAATATTCCCAAAAATTTAATTTTTTAATCATAATCTTGATTTTGTCAGACATTTTAAAGATGGTTATAGAACTGATCTGTAATCATAAATTAAGTTTATTTATTACTAAAAAAATACCAGATAAGTACACAAGTTGTTGAAGCCATTCAGTTTCATGAAACTTAAAACTTTATTAAAAATGATCATCTTAAAAAAAACTTGCACTTTATGTCTCACTTCAAACAATTGGGTGAGTACTTTTTTTAATGAAAACCACCTCACTTCAGTGTGCAAAAGCAGTGTTGTATGAAGGCTGTCTAATTTCTTTACATGAAGAGTTAAGTAGTTTGGATTTTGTTGAACTGGTTTTAATAAAATTACCAGCTTTTACAGATTGACTGAGCACCTCCTTCAGTGATTGTGGTAGAGAATTGATCCAAGGTGTTGTCTGTGTATATAGCAATAACTTCAAGCTATATGGGAAGCAATTTCTTTAATATGACTGTGTAAACCTGTATAATAGGCAGATATAGATTTTCCACTATCTGTACATACACCACATTAATTGGTACAATCAATTTTTTTTTACAAAAACAATCCTAAATGGCATTGAATATGTTCTCACCTGTACATCTTTTTGAAAGGGGATAGTACTGTAAAAAAATTTCTGAAGAATGTTATCATTTAAATATCATGCAATAATAAGCAAAATTGACAAATTGGAAACATCAGTGCTTTCATCCATGTGTGTAGAAAAGAAGGTTTTTTTTTTTATTCTATGCTTACTTCATTAATATCTATAAGTCTTAAATCTTGACAATTCTTTGTGTAAAAGCGTTACCTAACTAATATCAGATCCAAAAGAAATCGCTATATTGTAATACTTATTTTTGTTACCACTGTAATCTTTCTACTTTATCTCCACTAAAAAATTTGATACTATTTATGCCTAGATTACACAGGTGGATAAGACAAGATGATCTCTAAATAGATATATTCAAACATGCAATCATTTTCCAAGTGAAACTTCTCTATTGAATGCAGTCTTTTGCTTTTATTAAAGGATGCAATTTTGCAATTAAATTCTCTGACTCTGCTAAACCTATCTCCATGGTTATTTTTTTTTTCAATACTAAAAGCTTTAAATAATTTACATATTTTCATATAAAAAATATTGAATTCAGAATCCCATAGTCACAGTTAGTGCAAAGAGCTGATTAATGGCACAAGGGGTCTATGATGGTTGGCTTTAACAGTTTTAAGTTACGAAAATAAAATAAAGAAAAATTGAGAGAATGAGAAAAAAAGAGTGTAGACAAAAAATAAAAGATTGCTTGCATTAGAAAATATTAGTTACTCTTTGATGGAACACCACATTTAATTCTTATACTTATTAATATATTTTAAAAAAATATTCTTTTTGATTTCATTTAATAGTAAATATAGAAACTATGTTTGAAAAAAAAAGAAGAGGAAAAACAAATTTGGAATTACGAAAGTTAAACTCTTACTCTAGAGACCATTTTACCATTTTGCAATTGCTGTTTTTTTTCATATGTCATAGCATCTGCCAGGAGCGAACCCGCAATGGGCCAACCTGTAACAACCGTCTGCAACCAACTGCTTGGGTGGCTGCACTGACCTCTCAGCTAAGAACACTTGATTGTAGCCTAAATTCATATTTTAATTACAATTAACTGTTGATCCTGATCATAGTTTGAATTCAACACTTAGTTACAATAATGTAAGTACGATTATCTATCATTCACACACACTATCCCATTTAATTATAATGATCTGCTAAATAATAATTCACACAAGCTATATTATTACTTGATTATAATGATCTACCAATGCTGTGGTAAACTATTATAATAACAATGTTCTACCAGATTAATTTATCATTCACATGAGCTATACTACTTGATTACAATGAACTACCAGTGACATGTTCTACCATTCATACAAGCTATCCCACTAGATTGATATAATCTACCAATACATAATGTACATTGGGTAACCCCATTTGATAATAATGATCTACCAGGGTGAACTATCAATCATATAAACTATCCCAGTTAATTATGATGATCTATTAATGTTGTGGATTATCACTCACACAAACCATTTGATTACAATAAATTGTCAGTATTATGAATTACCATTCACACATGATTACAATGATCTATCAGATGCTGTGTATCTACCAAGTTGTACTACTTGATCACAATAATCTATTAGTTGGATCTAGTATTCATACAAGTTATATATTACCACTTTAATTTGAATTCGTACTTTTTCCAACACAGTTTTTTTGTTTTGATGAAGTAGCTAGATTATTTTTTATATAAAGGAATTAAGCACATACTTTCAAACTCCCTTTAGCTATCCACTTTTTCCTATACAAGCAATATATGTATATTGTAGATCATTTATCTTTTTCACATGTGTGTGGTTATGTGTATTGGTTGTATAATATAGATTGGATAGTTGAAGGGAGCTTGAAAGTCTGTGTTCATTTCCTTTCTATAATTACATCTAAAACTCCAAATATATGAATTATATTTCTATTCAATCAAATATTATATTATCTTTTGTTGAGTCTTCAGTTGAAAATATTAAGCTAATTTAAATCTTTTAAAGTTTACTTTAGCATTCTTGGTCTGTGGTTATCTCATTATATATATATATTGTAACGTTTATTTATATACGTTGCAAATATATTGGCATTTGGTAAAAGCTAAAAAAGTAAATTTAGATTTTTTTTTGATTAGTATAATTTTTGTTAAAACGTGCAATGAAAGTTAAAATTGTCATTCTTATTTTTTTTTATCTAAGTGGAAATAAAAATTGGAAAGAATAATGATATGCAGATTACTAATCCAGATAAATTAAAAGAATTCCAAAAGTATAAGCTAAAAGAAAAATATTTTAGCTAATTAAAGATGGAAGAATAATGCTAAAAAAAATTAAGACTTTGTAATTTAAATTTAAGAGAGAGTGTACAAGATTATTATCTTATATGCTGATAAAAAGACAAAAGAGTGCGCAGAAGTTTCATAAACCTGATCATGATATAAAAAGGAGAGGACAACTTCAATCTAGGTCTTCTCTTTAACTTCTAGTTACATCTCTGAAAGTTGGAGGTTTCCATGAGCATAACCTGTGGCAAGAAATATACTTCTACAGAGGTATGCCCCTTGCTGTACCAAGCTGTCATGCAAGCATGGAAACAGGACTTGTGAAGACCGCTTTTTGCAATAAAAGGGTCACTACAACCATGCCTTTTCTCCAGCTATAGAACGGAACAATAATGGAAGACGCCGGCAGGAAAGACCAATGGAAATTCTCATGATCTGGGATCCCATAAACCTACATGAACTTACCGGTAAGTTAAGATTAAATTTTCCTGATAGTGACTTAAAAGTTTGCAAACAATTATTTATCTAAGCTTAGACTACCATCCTGATATAGACTTTTCTTTTTGTATTCAAGGGACTTTCTAATAAAGAATTTTATACAAGATCTTGGGACATTATTAAATTGCTTTAATTGCTTAATCTAACTGTTTTTGTTAATCGATTCATTATCTGGATTAGTGTGTGTGTACTTTCCTGTTTAGTTAATTTGTAATTTAACTTATAAATATTTTTAGTTTGTTAGAATAAAAGAGATTTTACTTTTATCAACCTTTTCATTGTGCGTTATTAATAATAGTTATTATTTTTTTAGTATTAAATTTAGTATTAGTTTAATAAGATTTAAAATGGAATTTATCTTGCCAATATGTTTAAACAAGCCCAGGAATAATAATCAAAAAGGAGAAAATAATTCTCGTTACAGTATGATGCAATACCGATTAGTTAAAAAACATTTTTTTCTTTTTAATTTGCGAGATGTTATGTGACAGTTTTAGTGAGTTCTTGTAGAACTCTGGTGCCTATCAAATAAATTAAAAGCTGATTTCGTCGGTAGCATAATTTTCAACAATTACTAGGCTGAGTTGATCAGGAAATATAGCTGTGTTTTTAGGATAGAAATACAACTTTCTTCTTTTTTGCCATAGCTTGATCAACTTGTGCACAGTTTATATTAGCGTGTAGAGGCCTAGCAAAACGGAAAACGTTATAATATATATATATTAATGGTATGCATGGAATGAAAAGAGGTAAACATAGGGAGAATATAGGGAGATGAGACGCCATATCATTATCCCCATTTTATAAATCATCAAAATAAATATAAAAAGAATGTGGTGAATATAAATGAATAAGAGCAGAGAGTCAGCATAAACAAAATATAAGTTGTATCTCCAATATTACAGAAGAATAATTAAATCAAGAACTCACATCAGCAAACAACAAACAACTGGCCAGAATCATATAATCAATATAAAATCTACATTTTGTGACTGAATTTGAAAGTGGTCACTATAGACAGGTTGATTTAGTCATTACCAAACTCAGGACAGAATATAACACATTATAAATAGGCTACTTATTTAGCCATTTCCAAACATAAGGCAGAAATACAATACAATTATCTGAATGCATATAATTAAGTGTTAATCCATCAAAATATAAAAGTGAGATAACAGTGACATATTGAAACATGCTGATCATTATCATTACCCTGGCAATCCAAAGTAGTATCATAAATATACTGGTCAACCATGTACTTAATTTCTAATGAAAATAGTATGTGGTGTGTGGACTTTAAAGATATTATTGCTGCATTATCCAGGGTTATCACCTGGATATCTAAATACTAAGCTAAACCCTAATGTCTATAAGTAATCATTCTGCTCTAATCTGGTTCAGGAAGCAAGAATTCAATAAACTAGTACTGTGAGTAATAGATAAGTAAATAAATATACAGCTTATTTTAAATAATTAAGATTTAATCTATAATAATTAAATAGCTTTACCAATGTAATTTAAAAATCTCTAAACTATTAAAATCAAGTCATACCCACTGCCAATTCATGTAACAGATAGCTGGAGGAATAAAGACCTTAACACTAAAATGTTTTTAAACAATTATTTAATAAATTAACTGATTAATAATAAATAAAAATTAGACAATGACATGGTAATATGAAAGTTGAAACTTATTCATTTTATCAAAAATATATAGTTTCATAAAAATTATATTACCCAGTTGATTTTTATTCATTAAATTAATTAAATTTATTTTCATTGTATTATTTCTTAAAATAACAATGGAGAAAAAAAATCAGATTTTCCATAATCAGAGATAATCTAATTACCTCAATTAATCTTTTATTAAGTTTTGGACAGAAAATCAAATTTAAAAAACATGTTTCAAAAGAACATTTAAAATTTAATAAAATAAATTGAATGAATTAAAAAAACATGTCTCACAAGAAAATATTAAATTAATGAAATTATTCAAAATTATTAATTCTTTTATAAAATTTTTACTTTTACAAAATTATTATTTTTATAAAAAAAATCTTTTTTGATTATAAATAAAAATATAATGTGCATATAAAAATATCCTTAACCATGGCTTTAAATTTCTTTGGAGACCTTTTTTTGAAGTTATAATTTTACAGGATCCATGTTTGTTTACTTCTTGAAAGCTTTTATACCATGCACATGATTGATTTGTCCTTTTCTTGGTATGCAGAATTTTCAGGTTAATAAACAACAAAAATTTATCCATTTCATTCCAATAAATATTCCAGGTCTAATACAGGCACTCATGTTCTTGTCTGGAGTCACTGTTGCGGATTACTTCTGGTGTAATTTTTTTTTTACATTTTTCTAGAGGAGCAGGTTCCATGAAGGAAGATGAGATTAGTTTTTAACTAACATAGCACATGATTTTATTATAGAAAACATTTTTATAATTAAAATTATAGTGTGCAAACAGATTTTTAAAACTTCTGCTGTTCTTTGCAACAGCTTGATTAAAACTTCTGCTTTTGTTCTTCTTTAGCAACTAAGTCAGGAATTCCTTTTCTCCTACTGTATTTATTCTTCAGCAGCTGAATAAAGCTTGAAAAGACATATAAATCTTCTGACTAAACCTCACTCCTAATTTTTTTGAATGATCCTGGTTTCAAACCAATCACAATCTGTCTTCTACATGACAAAATTGTATAATATCCAATTAGATTGATGTTTAGAAACACAATTATTCAATTATTTTCCTCCTTCAACATTGACGTTGAAAAACAATTCAAAAATTTAAATTAGAATCATAACATTTTTGACATTCTTTTTTTAATAAAAAGTTTTTTTGCCAAAAGAAAACAAGATAATCAGATTAATTATACTGATTTGATAAATACTACTTTTTCATTTGGAGAGAGATAAAGAGAAAAGAGAAAAAGCAACTGTGATTAATTAAAGTAAAATTTAACCAAGGATTAAAATCATATATATATATATATTTAATTTACCAAACTTAAAAATGAATCTGCTCTATTTCTCTCAAAAGTTAAAATTAAAACTTAAATAATTTTTTGAAGAGACAGTTTTTTTTCTCTTCATAATTTTTTTTTAAAATTAAAAATTAATACTGATAAATAGACAAAATTATTGAAGAAAGAGAACAAAAAAAACTACTTAAGTGATTTTTATTTTCTCTCTCTCTCTCTTTTACAATTATATTACATATTAAAATATTCATTTTATGTTTAAAAAATGTTAGGAAATTATTTAAAGAAAATTACCTAAATTGTTTACATGATCAGATGGAAAAAAAGTAAAACATTTAATTAAATGAAGACCCATTCTTATTGTTAATATTTAATAAAACAATGTAGTGAAATGATTACATTACCTTCATCTAACATGGAAATGAAATTAAATTAAACCTCTTTTTTGACACTTTAGTTTAATTCAACCAATTTATTTTATAATAAAAAAAAATAAGATTAATTATACACAGCAAACTGAGATACTCAAGTAATTTTTTTACTTTGGTTAGTTCTGGGATGGGTGGTGACTCTGCCCTGGTATTAATTTTTCTTCTCATCCATACCTCCTCACTTGGATTATCTTTACCCTTTTTTCCAACAACCCTATTTTTATTCTAGTTTTTTCTCTTATAGTTTGTTGTTAGCTTTTTAAAACTTCTGCTTGATTAAGACTTCTGTTTCTTTTTTACTTTACTAGTTAAATCAGGAATTTTTTTCTCCTACTGTATTTACAGCTGGATCAAGACTGAATGTTTATCACAAGACATCTAGGTCTTCTGACCAACACACACACCCTGGCTTCAAACCAATCGCAACCTGTTTCCTACATGATAAATTTTTATAGTAACCAATTAGATCAATTTTTACAAACACAATTATTCAAATATTTTCCTTTTTTAACATTGACATTAAAAAAACAAATCAAAAATTTAAATTAGAATTGTAAAATTTTTGACAATTCTTTTTTAATGAAAAAATTTTCTTGCTAAAAGAAAACAATATGATCAGATTAATTGGATTGATTTGATAAACTATACCTTTCTTTGGAGAGAGATAAAAAGAAAAGAAAGAAAACCATCTCTGATAAAGTAAAATTTTAACAAAGTGTTAAAATCATAGTTTCTTTTTTCTTTAAAATTTACCAAATTTAAAAATGTATCTTCTTTATCTCTCTAAAAGATTAAAATTAAAACCACTAAATAATCTTCTGAAGAGCAAGTTTTTTGTCTTAGTATATTTTTTTCTTCGAAATTAAAAAGACAAAATTATTGAAGAGAGAGAACAAAATAAACTATTTATCTGATTTTCTTTCTCTCTTTCACAACCATTTACAAATTGTATAACATATTAACATATTCATTTTATGTTTAAAAAAAGTATTAGAAAATTATTTAAAGAAAATTGCTTAAATTTTTCACATTATCAGGTGGGAAGGACATTTAATTGAATGAAAACCCATTATTATGGTTAATTTTTAATACAGTAATATAGCCAAAAGATTACTATATATATATATATGTGTGTAACTATCATAACTACTAACCTGTTTGTTTTGGTATTGTTAGGAAATGGAACAATATTCAGTCCATCATTAGGTTTGTTTTAAATTCTGAACAAAGCAGAATTGGAATCAGTTTACTTCATTAACTTCTACATTGCATTATATTTTGGATCAAATTGCAATGTCCTTATTTCCTAAAAACATTTAATTATCTACTAATGATGTAACATTATATTTATCATATGCATTTTATCAACTGGAATTTTTATTGTTTAGAATTTTCTTTAAAATATTTTCAATATTATCTTAGTGAAGAGTAATTTGTACACATTTCATTTTTATCCTTTTTTAGGGTCTATATTTCTACATTATAGCCCCTTAAAAGAAAAGTTGGAAAAAATTCTGTACTTTTTAAAGAAGTAGATCTGAATATTTATAAAATAAAATGAATTCATTCCGCACAGTTACTATTATTAAATCATCAAATTAAAATGTTTTAATAATTTTTATTAGATTATTTATTAATAAATTTTATTAATGTACTATTAAGTCTTTCTATAAAGAATGTGTATTGGTATCCATAATTCAAAGTAAAATATTTAATATCTTAGAGAACACTGTATAAATTCTTTTATTAGGTCAAAAGAGTGACTTTTGTATGAATAAATATATTTTTAGATAACATAACAAACTTGATTAACAATATGATGAGAAAGGTAGTGGGACATGTTAATGTATACTTATATTTAATTTTGATTTGAAAATTTGAATATGTTACATATACAGAAGCTCCTCCCAATAGCAGTTAGTTACTTAATAATGATTCCTTATAGTCAATCTACTTTTAAATTATATGCTATTGCTTAATAAGAGATTTTTGGCAACATTCACATACTTTACATATCTCTGAAAATTTTATATACATTATAAAGTTATATTTTTGCTATAGTCATAATGTTTCTGTATTAAGTAAATGGCATACACATCTAGTGAGAGTCATAAATCATAAATATCTTACTTTAAATTCAAACTTTTCAAACAATGCTGCATGCTATGAAGACATATGTCATAGCATTGGCCAGGAGACGAATCTGCAACAACTGTCTGCAAGTAACTGCTTGCTTGCAAGGCAGCTGCGCTGACCTCTCAGCTAACAATGCTTGACTGCTATGAAACATTTGATAAGAAAAATACTTAATAAAACATTTTTTACTATCATTTCCTAACAATCATTTTCATAACTAGCAACATTTCCATCAACTTTAATTGAGGTGTTTATCAAAATTGCCATCTTCAAAATTAATAAGACTTACTGAAAAAGTCAGATAATAAAATATGTCTTATCCATGCAGTAAATATATTTATTTTCAAATGCACATTTATTGATCACAATACATAAAGAAGTATTATACAAAATTAACAAAGTGTATGACACACTTGAATGAGAAGCTATAAAGATACACAGAAATTATTACACGCTAAGCGCTTTCGAGGCCTTTTGCCTCATATTCATAGCGGTACTGTGAGCAGGCCTTGAAAGCGCTTAGCGTGTAATAATTTCTGTGTATCTTTATAGCTTCTCATTCAAGTGTGTCATACGCTTTGTTAATTTTGTATATTAAATTATCGAATGAAAAGTCTTAAAATCTTTAATATTTTATAAAGAAGTATTATAATATAAACAGCATTAAGCTGTTGCACGTAAGCTTTGGATTTTAACTATAAAATGAATGAATACTAACACTTCAATCACATGATAAAGTCTTTGGAAAAGATAGAATGGCCATCTATCTTTTCGAACCCAAATGCTTTTGTATGGGCGAATCTTAAGTGTTTGAAAGTGAGAGCATGAAGATATTAAATAATCACTTTTATCTTTCTTATTGCATTGCCAAATCCATTTAATATTAATATCATCTATGGTATTTATTAGTTTTTAATAATGCTTTTTTACAACCCACTATTGATGGTTTCATTTCTGAAGAAGACTGCTGGGGCAATCGAAACCATCAGTAGTGCATTGGGAAAAAGCATTGTAAGAAGTAATAAAGACCATAGATGATATTAATATAATACAAAGAAATATATACTTTAAGTGTAAGCAATATATTTATTATTATAATTATTCTATTATGCAATTAGTACATTAATAATATTAACAAGCAGTGTAATTCATTTTAATGGTGATACTTATTAATGACATTATTCTGAAACCATTTTACACAGATTGACCTAAAAACTTCATATATAATTTTGAAACCACAAGAATTCTGTACTATTCTTTTAAAAATGATGATAACTCTATCACCAAAGTATAATAAATTAATAGTATTCCTAAGAGTTGTCTTAACAAGGATGTTCTATTCTTTAGCATTGTTGATAATTCTTTACAGGTAAAATTCACTCATTCTTTTTAAAATTATATATACCACAAATATGTTTTCAGAATATTGATAGACTAAGAGGATCATCTCACTGGTTGAGGCTAGTTGAGATATGAAGTTACATGCTAAAGCATTATATTATTTCATAGTATCAGAATAATCATCTTTTTAAAAATGGCATTTCTGAATTTCAAATAATCAGCATGGTGATAAAAATAAGGCAATAGTGGCTATTAACTTCTAGCTACATTATTTTCAAGTTAATGTGGATATATAATAACAATGAATTTGGATATAATAGTATTCTCTATCCATTGATTACTTAAACTTACAGGATGATGAGGAGGAGAAATTTATTCTTTTCTGAATTTTAATTGAATAGCTAATAACTCTATATTTTCTTTTTAAATGTTTTATTTTTCTTTCTTACGTGTAAATTAATTAAAATACTTGTGTATTTTATTTTATTAATAAAATTATACCCATAAAAGAAAAAACATTTGATTTTCTATTTTTGAATAAATCTCTTTAAGAAGTTTAATTATCCCCAAGCATGGCTAGGATATATGGAAGTACTTTTAACAAAAGGGTGCAATGTCCTAAAATAAATTAACATAAATATGAGATTGTATTGTCTGTGAAATATGGCAATCCAACTTGAAGCTTATGCAAATCAAATAATGTTAAATATATGCATATTTGTTTATTGGTAAATATGTAAATAATAAAATTGGTTATCAATACATCAAAAATTGTAAATATAAATCAGAGAAAAAAAGTTTTAAATTAATGTTTTCCACTGAGATGAGATTTCTACAGTTGAAAAATGTGTCAATAAATCGTTTTGAAATCTTACATGTCCTAAACTGATTGTAAAATTATAAATTCGTGTCAGACATCAAGAGTATGACAATATAGACAAGCTGCAACAAAGAAAACACCCAGATTTATTTATTTTCTCCCTATAATCTAACCTCATATATCATTCCTGAGCTTGACTAGAAAAAACAAATAAGTGAAATAATTTGCATATTGTTGGCATTATAAAATAATTGTTTATTGTACTAGAAAAATCTATGTAACATTAAGATTTTACATTTTTTAGCGCTAGTATCGTTACTTATGTAAAAAATAGTAGAAAATTTAGTAATTTAATCTTTATTATTTTCCTATATCACGATTCCAATTTTACATATAGGAAAAAATTTAAAAAATTGAAAGTTTGATTTCATTTAAACAGTCACATGATATTCTATTCATGACACAAATTCTTAGTTTTTTCATTCAATTTTATACACGGATATGCACCATTTACTAACCACACCAATCGAAGCTGATCAAACTTTTAATATTGTGAATTAAGTACTGGAAAGAAGCGAACTATAAAAATTCGTTTCCTTACATTTGCTTTAATTATGTAAGTTATTATTTTATGAATTTATCAACGAAAACTTACGATTGTTTAAGTACAATATTAATTTAAGCTGGATTATTAATAGCAAACTTTCTGACAAACATTAAAGTTTTGATCAAAGCATTCAATTGCGTAATCACGCAATTCAAGCCGACAACTTCAAATCGACACATATACTTGACTTTGTTTCAAAGATTTTCAATTCAATTAAAATAATTTAATATCACAAAATAATAATAAAAACATGTTAGCTTGGTTTTTTTTTTTTACAAAAATGCAACAATATTAAAATATCTATTTCCACTACTATTTTTATAATAATCTCATATTTATTTTTATTGGTAAAGTAAATATTCAACGGAAACCTGTCTTTTCTTGTTAATTCTTTATTTTGACTAGCACAAATTATGCTATACGTATTAAATACAACGATGACTCATATGAATGAATCATAAACGGTTCCATATTACCTGTAATAATAAAAACTTTTCATATTTGACTTTTTTTTTAAAAAAAAAAACTATTCCGTAGCTCTTTCAATATTTTTTTTTTTAAATTAGAAAACCAAATAATTAAATTTCAATTGATATTAATATTTTTCTCTAACAAACGCATACAGTATATAAATCATAATCGATAAGGTATGTTAAAAACAATAAATATTTGTCCCTTCGAATTCGATTTAATTCTTATAAATTAGGTTAAAGCCCTTAGGTCAATTTATATATTTTTAAAATTTAGAAAAGTTCTTAAATCTTTTTTTTTTTTAATAATAATTTATCTAAAGTAGTATGCCACAAAATTTTCTCTGATGGAGTATGAAATAACTGAAACACAGGCTTAATATATACCATGTGTCTATATATGTAATATAGGGTATATGAGCACAGACTGGAAAAATATATATATATTGCGAATTTCTGTTGTCTCTAATATAATAAATAACTGGGGGAAAAAAATTTTGAGTGTATATTTTTTTCTGATGTTTATTATCTTTCTTTATAACGAATGAGCTTTTTTTTATATATAGGCAACATAGATGAGATGTTCTAAAAATTAAAATCGTTTTTGCTTTGTTTTGAACAAACTATTGCAAAACAATCATGAAACTTAAAAAATTGAATCATTTAAAAAATAATCGTCTTAGCAACCAAAATTACCGCGATCAATTCTCATTAAATACACTTTTCATTGTGGGCTGTGTATTTCTTTCATGGAGCCACAAATTAAAAAAAAAAATTACCAACATAGTTAATCCTCACTAGACACAATTGCTTATATATATAACTAGTAATTGACTTCCACATGCCCGTCAATTGATATGACATTTAAACTATCTATCAAACTTTATTATCATTTTTTATTGTCTTATTTTCTTTCGAAGTAATCCAGTTAAACATTTTTTTACTTATATGTCAGAAGTATTATTATTCTACCGGACTTTTAATTTATTCTTGATTTATCTTATAATAGAAACTTAACCAGTCGTTATAATTTTATATTCCATTTTCATAACTGGGATATGGATTTGAAAATTTTATGAAACAGATATCAAAAAGTGATATAGGTTTTATGGTATGGTTTTTAATTAGAAATGATTAAATGCAAAAATAACATCGTTTTGACTACTAGCTTACTGAATGAATGCTAATGATTTTTTAATTTTTATCCACTAAAATGATATATCTGCAGAATGTTTTTAACGTTATATATATACAAAAAAAAACTTTTTTTTTTAGAAGTTAAAGTTTTACAAACTCATTTGTCTTAAAAACATCACATGATCACCATTTCTTATGCTTGCTCAGAACTGTTATTAAAACAGGCAAAACGCTCTATACCTATTGCCATTCAATGCAAGCCATAGTAATCAATGGATGCCAGAAGGATTGTGCATAAAATTCCATCTAGTGCCTACTCATCCAATATCCCCAAACTAGTTTCTGGCTTGTGGCCTTCGGCAGTGAGGAGCCTTGGATCTGAGAGCACTGCACCTACATCTTAGGATCTAATGCAACCCTCCAGCAGCAACCCTTCCATCTCAACTACAAAACCATGAGTCTGGGGATATTGGATGAGTAGGCACTAGATAGGGATTTTATGCACAAGCCTTCTGGCATCCATTGATTGCTCTTGTTAGCACAAGATGGTACTACTATATGGAGAGTTTTACTTTGTTTTGAATTGTTTAATAACAATTATGTGCTAGTATGAGATAGTGATCATGTGATGTTTAGTGGTTTAGCTGATTTGATGTTATATAATTATATATAAAGAATATGAGACTTTTTTAAAAAATATTTTATGGTAAATTTGAGCAGTTTTTAGGAAAGATTTATTTCCAAAAATATCTAAAGATGAATCTTGTTCAATAAAATCCCAAAGGTAATTTATAGTCATTTTTATCATCTTTATAAATTGGAACAATGGGAACATCATTATGACCCAGTGGATGTTTTTTGTGTCTAAATATTTCTAAAAAAGTATGTATCTCATACAAATTGCAGATTTTCAATTTTTAAAATTACAAAGAGTTGCTTTAACTTTATTAAAGTGAATATCTCTATCTAAATTTAAATAAATTGATTAATAAATATATCATTAAAAGCAATCACACAATTTTTTTTATTACTCTTTAAAAAATGATCTAAATACTCTTATCACATGTTCAAAATATTATCCCTATTATTATGTAAAATATAATATTAATATCATCTATGTTCTTTATTACCTTTTACAATGCATTTTTACAACCCACTAGACAGTTTCGATTGCACCAGCAATCTTCTTCAGAACTATAACAAACACAATACAAATACATGAATATAAATATACATGAACATTATTCATGTATTTGTATTGTATTTGCTTAGTCCTGAAGAAGATTGCTGGGATAATTGAAACTGTCTAGTGGATTATAAAAAAGTATTGTAATAAGTAATAAAAAATGTAGTATTAATATTATATGGATTTAGCAATGCAATAAGAAAGATAAAATTAATATTATGTAAAAGAAAGTAATCCATAAATGTAGTATGATTACATCATTTTTCCAAGTCAATATGTTACTTTTAATGTAACAACACACATTTTACAGTCAGAATAAACTACAACATCTCCTGTATCATTATAATCCACTAATTAATTTTTGTTTATCAATCATAGAAGTTTTTTTTAAATCTCCACAATGCTGATGAAACTACACATTCATTTTATTCTTTTGTCAAATAAAGAATGTGAATATTTCTTTGATCACTTCATTAATAAACTAGTTATTTCCAGAGACCAATCAGGATTTTTTTTATTGATATTAAAAACAGACTTATTTAAATGGTTGTCTTCAAATTTGCATACATTTGTTTTTCGGCATAACAAAGTGGTTTCTTTTTTTATATAATCTAAAGCCGAGTGCACTTTTGATGAAGTTCACCATAATCATGGTTATAATTATAGTTATGATTATGGTAAACTTTACTAAAAGAAATCACTTTATTACGCAGATGAACATATGTCTGCTTATTCGAATTACACATATAAATGAAAGAAAAAATCAATATTATATAGTTGACACAGAGGCTAAATTCTCCATACAGTAGCACCACTCAGTGCAAGTTAGAGTAACCAATGGATGC
This sequence comes from Epiperipatus broadwayi, assembly GCA_028023455.1. Lineage (NCBI taxonomy): Eukaryota > Metazoa > Onychophora > Udeonychophora > Euonychophora > Peripatidae > Epiperipatus > Epiperipatus broadwayi. Next base: position 965,727 of record JAQFVV010000035.1, read on the forward strand.
AAGAAGATTTTTGTTCTACTTGCATCCATTGATTATTCTGGCTTGCACTGAGTAGTGCTACTGTATGGAGAGTTTAGTCTCTGTGTAAACAGCTTGTGTAAGCATAAAGAATGGTGATCATGTGATGTTTAGTGATTTAATACCAATCCTGTCCAATAGGATTATGGTGACTGTGATTATTAAAGAATGAAAGATACCAAAAAAGTATGGATGCTGAACTGAGTTCAGATCTATATGACTATAAAAACTAATGAGCTTGAATTGAAAATATTATTGTATTTTTATTTTGGACTCAAAGCTTTATATTTAGCTAATAAGGTAAAAGATAGCTGCTGGAGGGTTCCATTAGATCGTAAGATCTAGATGCAGTGCTCTCAAATCCAAGGCTCCTCAATGATGAAAACCACAAGCTAGAAAGTCTGGGGATATTAGATGAGTAGGCACTAGATTGGGATTTTAAGCATAATTCTTCATGCATCCATTGATTACTCTGGATTGCACTGAGTGACTCTACTGTATGGAGAGTTAGCATCTGTGTAAATGGATTGTGTAAGCATAAAGAATGGTAATCATATGATGTTTAGTGGTTTAATTATATCATTGACATAAATTTGAAAATTCAAATTGGCAATTTTAGTGTTTAACAGCTATTTAGAATTAATTGTGCTTTCTAAAAAATGAACATCAAATTTTTCATCAGATGTTTAGAATAGGATCCATTTTTCAATATATCTATTATTTAATTGTTGAGTTTAATTTTTTTTTTACATTCTGATTTTAATCATCAAAATCATTTTTATGTAAAATGAGATCTATAACATATAGCTATTGGAATAATGGGAGAAGTCATTTTCAGTTTTATATTAATGGAAATCTAATAGATGATTATATGCAGAATTAAACCACTAAAACATCACGATTATCATTTCTTATGTTTACACAATCTGTTAGAATGGTAGCAACTTTCTTCAAACAGTAGTGCAAGTCTGGGAATATTGGATGAGTAGGCACTAGAGAGAGATTTTGATTTACAAGCCTCCCGACATCCATTCATTACTATGACTTGCATTGGACGGTACTACTGTTTAAAGAGAGTTGCTACTGTTGTATAAAAAATTCTGACCATTTCTATGTTGATTATGATAAACTGATATATAATTAGTATTGTCTTGTTTCATAGTAATAAGAACATTTACCAGTCTTGTGTATGACATAGATTTGATTTTGACTAGGTGAAAATATTTCAATCACAAACAGGTACTGAGTTTTATTTTAGATACAATCCCATATTCAACCAGTTTGGCTAGCAAGTAAATTGTCATCTATTATTATTTAAAGAGGAAAAATTCCAGTTTAATCAGAGATTTTCAAAATAATGTTGATATACCAATAGTTTAGAGCAATGTACTGCATTATGTAAATATTTTCAAATTGGATTAGTTGAGGATGATCATATTTTGGTGGAATACCATGGAATAAAGTAGATTATATTCAAATATAAGTCATCACATTATTCTATTATGTTATAATGAAGTTGTTCAATATGGTGGATAATTTATTAGATGTAGAACAAATAACTATTATTAGTCAAATTAAAAACTAAATTTTTATATATTTTTTAGCTAACATTTTAATCATACTATATTTGCAAAATTGGTTTTATAGTTTTTTTGCATACAGGCATTCTATTTTATTGTGGTTCATTAATTAAAATCTTAGTCATTTAGGATTTATATAAACATAGTGGTAAAAAATTGTCAGCAGCAGAATACTAATGCAAATTATTTTAATAGTCAGTCCTAGATAAAGAATAGTAAGCAAATTTCATCTACTTTTCAGTTTTCATCTTACTTACACCACATTTTCTTGCAGAGTATCAATCTTCCTAAATTATACAATTTAATGCAGGACTATATCATGTATTTTGTTATACTAAAATATTGATCTTTTTTCAAGGTATATTTTGTTTATCAAATGTTAGAGATCTATATTACAACTGAAATGCACAGGCTTATTATATACCTGTGTCTATATATGTAATATATAGGGTGTATGTGCTCATATACCCTATATATTACATATATAGACACAGATATATAATAAGCCTGTGTGTTTCAGTTGTTACATAAGTAGAGATGTCTTCCCGTCCCTTGTATGTCTATTAAATGGATTATGTCCGGTACATGAGAGGTCAGATTGATCTTAGGCCAACATGGGTGTGACAAGAATTTCAGCCTCAGGGTGACCTTCGAGCATTCCATCATCAGATTTTCAATTGGATGGATGATTGAAGAGTTGGAGTGTGGAGTAGATTGAAGCCTGTCCATTAAAGCATGAGGTTTGGCTATCTTAATATATATCTGAGCACTTATAGCATATATGTGTAGAGATGATAATCTGGACCAACTGATGATTGATGGTTTAGCATGAAATACGTATATTGGTGATTATTTATCTTTTCAACATACATGTGTTCAAGGGTATCAGTGTTATGTAATGTGGAGAGTGGTGGGTCGTGTAAAAATCTGTGCTCATAGAGTGATATATTGTGCATTTTATTAGTAGCTTTATGACATTAAATTAAAGACAACAATAATTCCATGTGTTCACAGAAAATATTAAATATAACTTGAATGTATTTTTAGAGCTGAGAATCCCTGTCAAGGGCAAACATTAAATAACAGTTATCTTTGGGTGCTTACCATCAAAAATAGATTAAAATTGCATTTAATATTTTCAACATTTCTTTAAGTAAATAGTATTTTTACTGTGACAGAGTAAAATAAATACTAATGCATTATAAGACTTAAAATGTTCACAGTTTAACTAAATGTTAGTTTTAATTACATTTTTGACATTAAAAAACAAAGCTTATAGCTTTATTACTCGGGAATTCATAAGAAGTTTGAGTGCCAAAATCAATCCTGGGACCTCCCAATCCCAAGTTGGATGCTCTACCAACAGCACCAGAATCAATTCTGCGATCCCCCAATCCCAAGTTGGATGCTCTACCAACTGCACCAGAATCAATCCTGGGATCTCCCAATCCCAAGTTGGATACTCTACCAACTGCACCAGAATCAATCCTGGGACCTCCCAATCCCAAGTTGGATGCTCTACCAACAGCCCCAGAATCAATCCTGGGACCTCCCAATCCCAAGTTGGATGCTCTACCAACTGCACCAGAATCAATTCTGAAATCTCCCAACCCCATGTTGGATGCTCCACCAATTGCATAAAAATCAATTCTGAGATCTTGCAATCCCAAGTTGGATACTCTACCAACTGCACCAGAATCAATCCTGGGACCTCCCAATCCCAAGTTGGAAGCTCTACCAACTGCACCAGAATCAATTTCTGAGATCTCCCAACCCCAAGTTGGATGCTCTACCAATTGCACAAGAATCAATTCTGAGATCTTGCAATCCCAAGTTGGATGCTCTACCAACTGCACCAGAATAAATTCTGATATCTCCCAATCCCAAGTTGGATGCTCTACCAACTGCACCAGAATCAATTCTGAGATCTCCCAACCCCAAGTTGGATGCTCTACCAATTGCACCAGAATCAATCCTGGGACATCCCAATCCCAAGTTGGATCCTCTACCAACTGCACCAGAATCAATTCTGAGATCTTCCAAGTTGGATGCTCTACCAACTGTACCAGTATCAATTCTGATATCTCCCAATCCCAAGTTTGATGTTTTACCAACTGCTCCAGGATCAATTCTGAGATCTCCCAATCCCAAGTTGGATGTTCTACCAACTGCACCAGAATCAATTCTGAGATCTCCCAACTCCACGTTGGATGCTCTACCAATGGCACCAGTATCAATTCTGAGATCTCCCAATCCCAAGTTGGATGCTCTACCAACTGTACCAGAATCAATCCTGGGATCTCCCAATCCCATACTGATGCTCCTAACTGCACAAAAATCAATTCTGGGCCCTTCCAATCCCAAGTTAGATGCTCTATCAACTGCACCGAACAACACAGGGCACTTTGCGTTAATTATTGGATAATTAAATAAATATTTATGCAGATGTGCAAAATAATTTCATAATTGACAAGTTCTGTATTTAAATAAAAATAGGGAATGAAGAAGCTTTTAATTGAAACAGTAAAAAAGAATAAGGTTGAACAAGTAATTTGAATATCTTGAGAAAGGTTTATATGATGAATTGCTAATCTTATGGGTGTCTAGTGATAATGGCTTTAAATATATACTATTTATATAATATTGTGTAATCTTGTTTATTCTATTCACTGCTTTATTACAAAGATTCATTCAAAAATCATAAAAATAGAAATGATAATTTTTATTTTGATAATCTGGTAAAGATTATGAAAATAAAGATGGTTAATTGATAACTTATTGAGTGGCAAATACCATTACACAAACATATGACTTTCTCATCTATCTGTTTGTGTACTTACAAAAGCAGTTAACTTCACTTTACTTCAGAATCATCTAGTGTGAGCTTGAGTTATCAATACTACTATATCAACTGGAGATCACTGACTATTAAATATTATAATAGATAGCTTTATAGAAGAATGTTTGCTGATTTGAAATTTGATATGCAATAGAAATAGGGGTAGATTTGCTTGAAAGTATACAGGTATTTTTCTTCCTGTAGCAAATTGCCACAAAGACAATTTAGAACATTGTATTGTATTGATGACAATTATTAAAAATATTTATAATTGCAAGAATCTAAAAATATCTGAAGAGAAATAAAATAATTATTAGTTCCAGTATGAAATTGTAAAATATGTAGAAGTCATGTATAGTTAACTCACTATTACTAATAAAGTATATATAAATATGCATGTTAAATTAGACATTTTCAAGAATTAATTAAGATATGAATAAGTTATAAATGGGGTTTTCTCTATAATCACTAAAGAAATATATTCAGGTATGATGTTTCTGGTAAGCACCAATTAAAATTATTAGTTTCAAGATGAACAAATATATTTGCTCTAGTAACCAACAAGAACAAATACTTCAGCTAGTGGTTATTTAGTACAGCCATTTCTGAGCATATTTCTCTCGACTTATGCCTTATTTGTTTATATATATATTGTAATAGAATTATTCCTGCAAGTGATTATATTATGCCTTCATTACTCTAGCAATGAATATTTGTTTGATCTTTGGCAGGTGATTGTGTACAAGATAGGGGGGACTATAACCTTAAAATTTAACACTATTTGATAATAGTCTATGATAATGATCTGGCTAAAACTCACATCAAGCATAAATCATATTTGCTAATTGTCATTTATTCCACTCGTATCTTAACCTAATAAAGATGTGTAGAGAAAATAATGAGAGAGGTTTTAACAATGATAATTATTTTAATAACGATTAAAAAAACTTAATAAAACAAATCAACTTCTCTAGTCCCTCCTATTTACAAATGTACATAATCAAAAATTATTTTAGAATGGATCTGTGAAATTAATTAAAGGTACATCTTAATTTTATTTAATTTAAATTCTTTCAACCCCCATCAACTTGATTGACTTCCTGGCTCCAATGTTAATAATATGAAATAAATTCTATAATGCATAAAAATGTTATTTATATATATATATTAAAAGGAGGTTGCCTTGACAACAGTTTGAAATTGTTGATTGCTATTGATATTGGAATTGTCTAAGTGTTGACTGTTTTTTAATAATATATATACATCAATAGAATTATATTTTCATCATGAAAAATTATCAAAATATTATACTAAAATTTTTTTAAAAGTGTCTTCACAGAATTAAATCAAATTTTGCTGATTAAACAATTATTAAAAAAAAGTCAATTGAAATGATCTTCCCAAATTTGTTGTGTTATATATTTTTCTTCTATGTCAATTTAATGTCAAAAAGATCTCCATTGCTGATGTGAGTTGTCTTTGTGTTTACTATCATGACTTAATGTAATCTTATTTTACATGATGATGGAGAACTTTAGATAGCTTCTTAATATAAGTTATTTCTTGTTTTTAGCCCACACTAATTCTTTCTGTCAATGGATTGTGGTAATGATTATTCAGCAAGCATTGAGAAGCATTTAATTAGACAATGACAAACAATCCCAATAATGATAGATAGCAATTTGGAATTTGCATTAGACAGTCTTCAAGGAAGTTACACCATCACTTAAGTTACATTGTGGAAAAATTGGGAAAACACTCATGGGATTTCGGCTCATCCATAATAGATATATATAATACAGTTAATTGGAAATCATCCTCACAACTTCTAATTGATAAGCTACCATGAATTGTCAAACAGTTCTAGTCAGTTAGCAGCGAATTTATCTTTCACATTAATTCAAAGTATAATAGAAATACTTTTCATGTTGTTGACTCACAATTGTCAAAATTTCAACAGGGATAATAATAAAATGGAAAAACAAACCTTTTAGATCTAACTTCCATTGTAGGACAGATTATCAAAATTTTCAAAAATGAATTCCTTTTAATTCTTATATTTTATTTAAGATATATTACTTTTAATAAAAGATCAAAGCAAAATATATTTTAAAATAGATATCCAGGGCTTAGATTTTAATCTATTTCAATTTATTTCACTAATCCCTTAGTTTTTCTTTAATTATACTAATTTTTTTGTAGATATCTTTCTATTTTAAGCAGAACAAAAAATACAAAATTTTCATTTCTTTTAAATTTTGCTTATTTTTAATTATTTCTTTTCTATTAGAAAAGAACAAAAGAAATGATATTTTTATCAAAAGTTAAATGTATATATCTGGTTTTTTCTTTTCTTTTTAGCTTTAGATATTTAACATTTTTAAGTTTTAAAATATACTAAAGGTTTTTTTTTTAGATATTAAAATTAATTAAGCTAAGCTTAATTTTAACTTTATCCACACTTTAATATTTATATTTATCTATTTGCATATATATTCTACAACAATGAGGTTACATTATATATATATTGTAACGTTTATTTATATACGTTACAAATATATTGGCATTGGGTAAAAAAAAACTGAAAGATAAAAGTGGATTTAAAATTTTGTTGAGTAATTTTTTTAAAAAAAAAAAAACGTACAATGAGGGTTGAATTATTCTTCTTATTTTTTTTTATGTGATTAGTAATAACAGTAATTGGAGAGAACAAAAGAATTCCAAAAGCAAGTAAAAAAAGATAAGCTGAAAGTAGAAATACTCAAATTAATTAAAGATGGCCGAAAACTTGAAGAAAATAAAGACTTTATTACATAAAATTTATAAAGACTGGATAAGATTAAAAAGGCATGGTACTAGCATGCGCAGAAGTCCTGAAAACTGGATATAAAAAGGAGGGATCCGGTTGAAGGAACGTCTTGTTCGTTTTGTTTCTCTAGTTGGTCTTGGATAACATTGATATATCCAAGATCGCTCTTCGCTGAAGGAATTCGGCATGTCGCAGTGAACCGGAGCTTCTGAAGACATTGGACCTAATGATGTACACTAGGAAAAGCCTTCGTGACCGACTGGGGAAATGGACCACAAGATCAAGCAATAACCAAAAGGCCGAGCTCATTATAACCAAAAAACTATGCATAGTTATCTACTACCGAATTCATGAAACTTACCGGTAAGAATAATTATCCTGATTGTGACAAAGTTAACTATTTAAAACTACTCGTAAAAATATACGTATAAAAGAATCCCGATAGTGACTTTAATTTTTCTATATGAGAGACTTATTTAACCAAGAACTTTTTGTTTATTTTAACTGATATTTATATTTTCTGGATATTTCCCACCTCTCTCCAAGGTATTAATTAGCTACTTAACATGAAGTATTTTAGTTTGTCAAAATTAAAAATATTTCTAATATCAATTCTCATTTGTGCGTTATTAATAATAGTTATTATTTTTTATTATTAAATTTATTTTTAGTGTAATAAGATTTAAACGTAAGTTACCTTTGCCAATATGTTTCAATACGCCCAGGACTAATAATCGTAAAAATCATTAATTCTCATTACGGTAGAATTACCGCCCCTTAAAAAAAATATAATAAAAATCTTTTTATTTTTTTTTTGTTTTACAACTTGCGAGAGATGCTGGCGACATATTTCAGCGGATTCTTAGGAATTCTGGCGCCCATAGTAAATAAAATTAAAAGTTGATTTTGTCAATAGCACAATTCGTAACAATTAATAGGCTGAAGTTGATCAGAAAAAATAGCTGTGTTTTTAGAATAGAAATACAACTTTCTTCTTTTTTGACATAGCTTGATCAACTCACGCGCAGTTTATATTAGCGTGTAAGAGGCCTAGCAAAACGGAAAACGTTACAATATATATATATATAAGATTATAAAACCACTAAAACATTCTCATAGCTGTTAAAACATGTGATGCACTGCAACTTCTCCTTTTTCAGAGTCAAGAATCTCTCAGTCACTATGCCCAGAAAAACCTGTTTGTCATCTTCCCTCCCCTTTCCATACCCCACCCTAAGTTCTTCCCATTTTCTTGTCTATCTTTTTCCATCCCATTTCCACAACATAACCTTTGTCAACTCCATGGCTTTTATATCTAACCCCCCCTTTTCTCCCAAATCCAGCATAAAAAACAAGAATCCATTTTCTGTATAATCACTTTGTTTACATTTGTCCACAACTTCATTATTTGTATCCTTTCTGCTTGCAGGCATTTACATTCAATTATCAGTAAACAATAGCAACTGTATACAGTAATGCTGCTCAGTGCAAGCCATAGTAATCTATGGATACCAGAAGGTTTGTCCATCAAAATCCTTACCTAGTGCCTACTCATCCAATATCCTTAGACTAGATTCTAACTTGTGGTATTCATGAGTGAGGAGTCTACGATCCAAGAGAAATGCACCTAGATCTTTGGATCCAATTCAAAATAAAAACACAATAATGTTTCAATCCAAACTCATTCACTTCTATAGTCATACAAATCTGAACCCAATTCAGTATCTATATATTTTGGTGTCTTGGGTGATGGCTGCTGGAGGGTTGTATTAGATATATAAAGATCTAGATTCAATGCTTTCAGATCCAAGACTCCTCACTGATAAAGGCTACAAGCTAGAAACCAGTCTGGTGAATATTAGGCACTAGATAGGGATTTTGAAACAAAATCTTCTAGTATTCATTGATTACTATGGCTTGCACTAGGAAGCATTACTTTATGGATAAAGTTGCTACTTTTAATAATGATTGTGATGTAAACCCAGCTGTCTATTTCTAGTTGCTATATAGATGAATATAATTTTTCAATAATATTCTATAATTTAAGAGACACTTTTTAATAGCCAAGATTAGTCATTTCTGCTAAGAAATATGATTGTAAACATCTTAGTTATAAAGTCAAAGACAGACTTCTAGATCATTTTTAATTTTTCTTAATATAGATCACCATACTCAACATTTTTTCCCCCAGATCATATATATTTGTTTGCTATATTTAAATGGGCCGCAACACACTAATATCAGCGATCAGCAATCGGTGTGTTATGAAAAAATATGACTTTCTCAATGTGCGCATGTCATAGATTGTAGGCTACTGTACGATATCTTATAATTAACAGGTTAGTAAAACATAAAACCCTTTACTTGATCCAAATATTTATTTAAATATTAATGTGATTTTTGATATCAAGACAAACTCTTAACAATTTTAGATAAATCAGGTTTAGAAGTGCTACATGCTACTCTTAATATATCATAAAAGTATGAATCAGTAAACCTGTTTCTAATATGGTTTTTTGCATATTTCATTTTCAAATAAGATAATTCACAAAAATATGTCAATTCAAACAACATGAACAATTGTGAACACTTTCTGACAGTTTTATGTTTTTCAGGCACTAATTTCCAAAATTCCATATACCCCTTTTTTTAAAAAAAGTGATCTCCAAATTATGTCATTTTTAAATTCAATAAATTTGTCAATTAGCCTAACATAATCATGTCCAAGTGAAGTTAATTGTGTAGTAGTTGCTATTTCTAAGTGCAAGAATTTTCTATAAGTAAGAGGTAATTTTTTAATATTTTATACATTTTGAAAACAGCTTTAAATTCTTTCAATAAGGCAACTAAATAATTTGAAATGATGGTATAAGTTTTTGAAGAAATGTCAATACAATTTTACTTAGCTTTTCTTAACATGGAAAATGATGTAGTATTTGTTTTTGCATTTCTTGGTAATAAATACTTAGTTTTCCTACAAACACAAATACTTTATTTGCCATTTGTGAAATAATTGTTTTTTTGTCTTGTAAACTAATATTAAAATCACAATGGTTTTCTATGAATGTCACATAAAAACAAAGACACCATCATCTATCATTGTCAAGCTCATTATAAACTTTGTTTCCTTCAAGAATGAAATAATTTCATGCCATAATGAAAAAAAGTGCTCCAAAATATTACCTCTTCTTAGTCATCATACCAAAATATGCAAAATTATATCACCATAATTACTATTTATTTGTTCTAAAAGATTTTTAAATTTCAATGGTTCAGTTTTTGGAATCAAATACAATTCATAATGTTTATGATAGTTTTCATCACCACATCTACTTCTTTTATTGATAGTTATACTCCCAAGTTTTCTTAGTGAGTTAAACAGTGAAATGATGAGATTTATTAAATTGTATTTCCTTTTTAATAATAAAACAAATTCCTTTGCAGTTCTTATTATTGAAGGATATCCATCAATGCACCTGGAACCCAATTTTTTTTATTTCAATATGATTGGCTGTCTTAATTCCAAGAAAATCACTAGCTCTGGTTTGATACTTCATAGAAAAAAATTCCAAAAAATCTTTGTGAATTGAATTCTGTTCAGTACAATATCTGATGAAAAATGACATATTGTCATTTTTCTAAAATGTTGGGGCTAGAATCAACTGCCAAACTAAATATTTGCAATTTTTTACAAATCTTCTTCTTTGTTATCAGAAATGTTTTGCAATATCTTCAATGAATCTAATACAGGTAGAATCTAAGAGTTGTAGTTTCTTAATTTGTAATATCTGATTTTTATTGTTAAAGTTATCAAATAATATATTGGAAATTCAGTGTGGAATTAATATTTTAGTCAAACACTAACAATTTTGAACTTGTAATCAACAGTATTATAAAATAAAGGTTATTTAACATTGGAAACTTATAAATAGATGTGTTCATTAATATTCTTTATCATTTGCTGATGTAAAGAAGGGGAGTATTTATTAACAACTCATGGGAAGATTTTTATTTGATATTTACAATTGCATAAATGCAACGGTTATTACAAGTGATGTTCGGTTTACCCTCTTACCTTAATTGATTATAAATTCAAAATTATTAATATCATATTTACATCTGGCCAAAATATTAATTCCATTTTGAATTTTCAAGTGTTATCACCATAAACCTAAGAATAAATGATTCTGTTCTATTCTTTATGATTTGTTTACATAAGCAGAGTCATCTATTGATAACTCATGGAAGTATAGTTTATTTTTGTTTCAGTTATTACAAATATATTTTGTAGCTGTTGGTAAAGTTAGAAAATTTATTTAAAATATATACTTCCATTACAATATATATATATATAAAGCATGACTAACTTTGGTCATCATTATTGTATTTGGTAAAATATTGTTAATAAAAGATATTTATATTATTTCATTTATCAAGCATGAGTGCGTATGTAAGATGTGACTTCATAGCATTGATTGATAGTAAGAACAAGTTATGGTACCTGTTATGAAACATCATTTTTGACATATGTGAATTGAGTCTGACTGTGTAAGTACAGGAAGTAGTAATGGGGACTTTGAGATTAGCATGATATGACTGAACAATTTTGATGTCTGATGCAAAGTTTAAAGACTGTATTTTACAATCACTAAAAAGGCTTATTTAAAATGATTTACTAAACAAACCAATAAGTGCAATAGAAAAAATATGTATTAAATAAAAGTGTTTATTAAATATGTTTCATTTTAGTATTTGTTATGATTTGATACCTGAGACAGAAATCACTACCTCACATATGAAACCAGCCCTGAAGATTAGCATCCAGAGGTCACTGATATGTATGATGTTGTTTTTGGTGTAATGTATAGTTGCAATTTTTTATCCTGTACATCATAATAGCTGAAAAAAAGATTAGTAACAATGTAAATCCATATTGGCTAATGCAAATGATAGATCAGAATTGAATAATCTGAGACACAAATTGTTCAGAAAATGATTGGAATATACCACTTGTAATTCTTTAAATAGAATCTCAAAAAATATAGATAAAATATTTTGAAAATATGTCATTGTTAATTTCAATAAATATATTTCAGAAACACTTTGATTTTAACAAAGAAAAAAAAAACATTTTAAAAACATTAAAGTAAGTGATCAATCTTAAAAAATAACTAACTTCTTATACAATCTCTGAATTTTCAGAAGGTAAGGACTAACTTCCACTGAAGTGAAATGATATTTTTTTTAATTGTATTTAAAATGTTCACTACTCCACCACATATTCTGGAAAAATATGAATAAAGACATCTAAAAAAATATAATGATAATGTTGTAATACTCAATTACTCACCACACTTTGTCTGTGTTGCATTTTCACATTCTAAGGTTGCTAAAGAAATGATATCTGTGTAAAACCAGATACCTTTGCAATGTTATTACTGATGAATGGTTAGAAAATATTATTGTGAAAACAATAAATATTTCAAACAAAATAATTTATTATAGTAATTAAATTTTATAGTTTTATTGTATATATCTTAATAATAATGGCTTAAATGTTGATGTAATTTAAGTAGAAGCATCTGAAAACTCTCCAGAAAGCTATGAATAAATTAATATTAAGCCCATCAATAAATGAAAAATTACAGATTTGACCCACTTGTATTTTAGCTCACATCATATATAAGCATTCAATTTATTGACATGTTATAATGCAGAGTATATGATAATATTATTATTAATGGGTTTGTATTAATATATTTGTAGCTTGCTGGGAGTTTACTGTATATTCCATTTAAGAAAAAAGTTGATAAATTCGTAACACTTCATCACAAATTGTACTGCCTGCTCAAAGCATTTATAATTCTCATGCATTTTTTTTTTCGCAAGCATTTTAAAATCCATGTGATCATGCAAGGAATAATACTATTGAAGCGTTGGTAGCCTAGTGGTTAGCCTAACTGCCTTTCAAGCAGCTGGCTGGGGTTCACTTTCTGGTCAACACATTTGACATATAAAAAAAAAGTCCGTGTTTTTAATCAGTCCATGCATGTGCATCTTATAAATGTTTTGAATTACTAATTTAAATGCAAAAGCTGATTAAATATTGCTTAATATCTGTTAAATATTCTACAAAGGTTACCTAAATAAAGGGAATTTCAAGAATTTATCCAAACTGATTTAAAAAAGATTTTATACCATAGTTGATTATTGAAACAATGGGTGAACTCTTGCCATTTTTTAAACTTTAGCAACACTGAAAAACAGAGATGAGTCTATTTTTTACATTAAAAGGATTACAAAAAAAACTAAATTTATTTTAAATATAGGGGATTTGAACTCAGACTTCAAGTCCCTTCACTATCCACACTATCTCATACTACCGATACACATGACCACACACATGCTGAAAAGATAACTAATCACCAATATGCGTATATTATGCTAAACCAGCACTCATCAGTTGGTCCAGATTACGATCTTCCATACATATATATAATCAGTGCTCAGTTTATATTAAGATAGCAAATCCTTACACTTTAATAGACAGGTTTCAACCTACTCCAATCTCCAACTCTTCAGCCATCCATAAATTTATTTTGTGTAATGAACTCGGCTAACTAGATTAGCTTACATAATATAACTGAATTCAATTAAAGTGCTTAAAACGAAAAAAAAGACTAATAATAAATTAGAATAATCCAAATAAACAAACACTTTAATTTTCTTCTTAATTCTGTATCCACAAAATAAAAGATCTTTGAATTAGCAACACAATCGCTTTGCTAAAAAAAATATAACAATCAAATACAAAATATTACAGTATATAAAACTTGACAGACTTCTAAATACTGTGGTTTGAGCAACCATTTTAACTAAATCTAAATATATGGCATAAGGCAAACATTTTTAAATAGATCAAAATACAAAGATGATGTAAACACAAATTAATGTGTATATAACATTACGTTACTGCAAATAAACAAATAGTAATGATATCTGAGGGATGCAAAATTTTACTATTGGAGTGAAAATATTTATTATTATTATCTCTCTAGATCAGGGATTAGGATCCGGTGACTCTAGAGTTGTATGCGATTCTTTAGTGGAAAAGATGCAGCTCTTATTTTGGATATATATAAATTTTATTAAAAATGTAATATATTATAAAATATTTTATTTCTATATACTAATATATAATTCGTATATGCGTGTAAATTATAGTGACGATTGTGAATAGTTTAAATTTAAAATAGCATATTGCATATCACGTTTTTGTCAATAAATTATGTGAAAAGTAAACACAGAAGCAGACTGATTGATTCAAGTCTGAAAGGCTTTATTATTTTTAAAATATGTGAAATATACTGCAAGTTTGGACAAGTTGGCTGAAAACCATAATAGTTCAAAAGTCACATTAATAAATTCGAATATTACATTATATCTTCATATTTATAAAAATGATTTTTTTCACTGATAAATTTTATAATGCAAACTTATTGTATTTACTAGAAATTTAGAAAGAAAAAAATTAATTAAAAGTAAAATTTACAGAAAAAAAATTTTTTTTTTGTTTCACTCGCAAGCGTTGTTAGCCGAGAGGTCATCGCAGTCGCCTTGCAAGCAAGGGTGGTGGGGGGGGTGGGTTCGCGTCCCGGCCGATGCTATGACATATGAAAAAAAAAAATATTATATGTATATTTATGAGTTGTTTGAATCTATAAATAATGAATGAAATTGATTTCAAGTTGCGGCTCACTAAATTTTAATTTTTCTATGCTTTTGTCGAAATGGCTCTCTTACTGAAAAATATTCCTGACTGCAAGAATCAATTTGCTATAGATATTATCAATAAATGAACTAAATCTGCTAGCATTAAACATTTATATATACAGTATTTAAAATAAAATGCCTATATTTATATTAAAAGCATTCTAAATACTGAACAAAGAATCAATAATAGAACGAATCACCTATTCCGAGCTTTGATGTTTATAAGCATACCTTTGTCAACATTGTTGATAATTCAGAGTGAAATTAATTTATCAACCAAATGGAATATGACACTAAAGAATTATTAAATTCATAATCAATTATACAAGGCTGGAGACAGCATCTCTCTTTTAACACCTTGATTGTAATAATTAAACAAGATTTAATATGTAAACTTTAAAATAAACATAGCTCTATGTATATGCAAGCAAAGGAAGTAAATAATCTCTCCTTAAGCTATGAATTAATTAAAAGCATTCTAAATGTTGAGCAAAGGATCAAGAATAGAATGAATCACAAATTCCTGAACCTCTGATGTTTATCTTTGTCACCATTGTTGGGAATTCAGATTGAAATTAATTTATCAGTCAAATGTTGATAAATATATGCTTATAAACATGAGCTTCGGGAATAGGTGATTCATTCTACTTCTGATCCTTTGTTCAATATTTAAAATGCTTTTATTTTATAGCCTGGGGAGATGATTTACTTCCTTTGTTTACATATCATTGAGCCATATTTAATTTAGAGGTTTGTATATTAAATATTATTTAATTATTACAATCAAGATATTAAAAGTGATATTCTGTCTGCAGCCTTGTATAATTGATTATGAGTTTAATAACTCTTTAGTGCCATATTCCATTAGCTGAAAAATTAATTCCATTCCAATAATTCCGTGATCTTAACGTTTGCTGCCTGACGCAAGTCTTAATCAATAGACAGGCAGCAAATGTTAAGATCATGAAATTATGAGAAAGTTGACCCTTCAACGTATTAGGCAGACAGCAAACATTAAGATCACAGAATTATGGGAAAGTTGATCTTTCAAAATATTAGTTGATAAAGACTACGAGGATAGTCAAAAGTGCTCCTAAGTGACATTTATATTTTTTGGTCTTTTTAAAAAAATTTAATTACTGTATTTTCTAATTTATAAGTTTACATACATTATTTTGAATAATACAGACATTGATTTGTAATATTATTAATATGGATATACTATGATGAAATAAAAACAAATTTGAGAACAAGAATAGTACAACATTCATATATTTACAAAAAATCTAAAATTGATATGATAAATGTGTATTTTATAATCATGAAAATGAATATAGACATGGATTTGATTCTGGTATTATTGAGGTGATTTGAGAGGAAAGAAATAATAGAAAGTGAAAGATTAAAAAGACTTGGTTTACATGTGATGAATCAAATAGTCAACAGCATTCAAATAAGCAAAAAATTAGTTTTTAATTTTTTTTTTATTAGACAACCATGATTGCGACACTAACACATTGAAAGTACATTTGGTTTACTTCATTAAATTTTATTTTTATTCTCTGTTGTATTGTTTTAATAGTTATATATATATATACACTTACAGCTAAAGAAACATAACTGTATGAACTTGGGGTACCAGCCAATAACAAATCTTCAATAAATTAAAAAAAAATTGAGTGCTAAAACTAAGACTCTAGTTTATTATGACTCGACAGAACTTTTCTTTAAATATGATGCATTTCTAGTGTATGTTGTTGCAATCTTAGTTCACAGAGATCAAAATAAAATTGAGACCTAATTGTTTTTACACTTTGTATGCTAAGATAATGCTAATAAAAATAATTTCAGTTAGATAAGGATGCTCTGCTGCAACTGTTATTAAGAAATTTTATCAATAAATATAAGAAAAATTCTTAATGTTAAAGAAACATTACAAATCATTACTTGGCACTTTTGTCTATGAAAAAAGTTCTCCATAGCATGTTACATTTTGCATGTTGAAGTGGTTTAATCTTTAGAATGCTTTGATTTTAAAATGCTCTAAGTAATGGGGAAAAAATGCTTCTCATGCGGATGCATTTAAATGGTTACCAGATCAGTCTAAGTTGGAAGAGGAATTAGAAAAATGATTAACACAACTAATCAGAAAACTCTGGGCATATTAATAGCAAAGTCATAGCTAAAAACATTGTGCATACCAATTATTAAAAAAAATGGATAAGCTGCGAATAGCCAACAAATTTGCACAAAGTCTTCAGGTTATTTCCACATTGGCAAATTGCATTATGTGGAATATTAGTTGTTATTGTCGCACCAATTGACTGCAAGCCGATCCTACATATAATAAAATAAAAAGGCTGGCTCAATCTTACATTTAGTGATCTGATCAAAATTTTAATTGAAATCACAAGTTTACTTATGTTATCAGCACCAAATAAATCAAAATGTTCCAACTAACAGATATATTAAGAAGTGACCTGAGATCACAGGTATTTTGAAAAGATTCTACATAGATCATTCAGCTCCTTAAGAGATAGATTAAGAAGTGAACTGAGATCACAAGTCTCTTGAAAAGATTCTACATAGATCATTCATGTCCTTAAGAGATATATTAAGAAGTAACCTGAGATCACAGGTCTCTTGAAAAGATTCTACATAGATCATTCAGGTCCTTAAGAGATAGATTAAGAAGTGAACTGAGATCACAGGTTTCTTGAAAAGATTCTACATAGATCATTCAAGTTCTTAAGAGATAGATTAAGAAGTGAACTAAGATCACAGGTCTCTTGAAAAGATTCTACATAGATCATTCAGATTCTTGGCAAGCAAGTACTGATTCTTTTTCAAATGATTGAAGGTAATTGACCTCCCTCATATAACATAATATCACAATTGATATATTAAAAGTTGTTTAGCTCACAAGGTCCTTCCATTGTTTTTTTTTCTTTTTCTCAATAATGGAACAGCTTTCTCAGCTGATAAATTCTGAAAATTCTTTGAAAGTATAATGTTCAACAATATATTGACACTACCATTTCAATCCAAATATAACAGACAAGTGGAGTGAATCAGCTGATAGTTGGAGAACTCATTTCAGAATATTAATAGTTCAGCATTTCATACTAAAATCACCAATTGAAATTTTGATGAAACTTTAACTAAAAAGTTGATAATTTCAAATGTCATCTGAAAAAAAGAGAATATTGAAGCCTCAAACCAATTCATCATTAAAATTATATTGTACTGCTGAAGATTATCTGAATAGTAGTGTGGATACCAGAAAGTCAAAGTTGTTGATATCATCAAAACCAATGGCAAATCTTACATCTCCTAGCTCAAAGAACACCACTGAATAAAATATGTCAGTATTAGCATAATCAATTTGGAGGAAAGAGTCAGAAGATTTCTCAATACCACCCTAAGTGTCATTTACCAATCAAGATAAGAATAAAAGCTGCATTACCAAAAAAAAAAAAAAAAAAAACAGGAGAAGAAATTGAAGACCTCTAAAACATTATTGGATTATGATTTATCTATAGATTTATCATTATTTTGTTTCATTTTTTAAATATTTTTTTTTGTTTAAGTGGGAAGAGATATAGTGAACTTAGATAATTAAATTAGTTTACATATAAAAGAATTCATCAAAAAATTTTAAAAACAAAGAAGGATTCTGCAATTTACAGAAGTAAAAACATGGTCTATTAACAAAAATAGATTAATAATAACAAAGAACCAATCAAAGTGGCCAAACATTTACCCACAAAATAAAATATCTTTAAATTAAAAAAAGTTATCATTCTGCTAAAGAAAACATAATAAGCCTCAAATATAAATAATATATAAAACTAGAAATAGTTCTAGATCATATGGCTTGAGCAACCAAGAATAAATAAATTTGTATATAACTTTACACAATTGGCAAATAAATACATAAAACAATATCTAAATGGTACTGGAATCTTATTATTAGTGTGAAAACATTCTACCATTAATTTCCATCTCAGCTGAATGAACAATAAACAAACTTCTGTATATTAAATAAATAAAATATTTACAATATATATATATATTACATTTTGAATTACAAGTGCCAAACTAACTAAACCCATATTTGTCTTATTATATCTTTATTTATATAAATTTAAAAGAATATGTGGTAGTATTAAGGTTATTTAATATATATATATGTTGTATTTATTGTTTGGATTATTTCCATCATCTAATATGAGTATAATGTCTTTAGAAAAATTTAACTTTAACTGTTAGTAATAGCACATCAAACAGGTTAGTATAAGCACATTTCGAGAGATATTATTCTCCACTTTTCTTCAGGTGTTGCTGGTCTGACTAGTAGGACAAGCATGGGAATCAAACCTGAACCCTTAAATTTTAAGGTAATGCTCTAACCAACTGAGAATCAGTAGAAAATTCATATACTTATCCATGAGATTCCTCCTGATTTATTCAATTTTTCTTCATAAGAGCAAAATTGATTAATAGTTTCCATATATTATATATAATCATACTAGGTTGACTTATGGGATTGTTTGCCATTTTCATGTGAGCAGCTTCTTTAAACTTTCTTTTTCATACCTTTTTTTCTCTATCCAATATTTTTGCATTTTCCCAATTGAACATATGTTCACTGGTGCAGACATGGTCTGCTACCTTGGACCCATCTGTTTTCTCTCTTCTAATCACCAGTTTGTGTTCTTGCAAATGCTTTTTAATGAGACAACTGGTCTCACCAATATATGTTCTTCCACATTCACATGGTATTTCATAGAAGCAGTTCTTTCTTTTCAGTATTTCAAATTTATGCTTTGTAGATGTTAGAATTCCTCATAGTGTGGTATGGCTCTGGAAGGCTGTTGTGATATTATACTGACTGCAGATTTTCCTTAATTTGTCTGCTATTTTTGGTATGTATGGGTACACTACAATATCAATAATTGTCTTTACTCTTGATGGTTCTTTTTGTTGTTTATTTAATATTTTCTTAATAACAGGTGATGAATAACCATTTTTCATAATATAGATCTTTTCTTTTTCCAAATTGCTGGTTTCTGAACAAACTTCTTTTGCTCTGTTCCATAGTGATAGTATAACTCCACGTTTTGTGTTTCTGATGTTCTGAAAAGGAAAAAAATACATCTATAAAATATTGTGTGAATGTGGAAGAACATAATGTATTGGTGAGACTAGTTATTCCATTGAAAAGCACTTGCAAGAACACAAACTGATGATTAGAAGAGAGAAAACAGATGTGTCTGAGGTAGTAGACCATATGTGTAATAATGAATATATGTTCAATTGGGAAAACACAAAAATATTGGATAGAGAAGAAAAACTACAAAGAAGAAAGTAATGGCAAACAATCCCATAAGTTAATCTAGGGTGATTATACATAATCAACTTTGCTCTTAAGAAGAAAAAGTGGAGAAATCAGGAGGAACCTCACAGATAAGGTATATGAAATTTCTACTGACTGTTGTCTTTGACCGTATAACTCAGTTGGTTAGAGCGTTACCTTAAAATTCAATACTCAAGAATCTAAGGGTCCAAGTTTGATTCCCATGCTAGTACACTGGTCAGGCATCAACACCTGAAGAAGAGGGGAGAATAATACCTCTTGAAACATGGTGCTTATACTAACTTGTTTGATGTGCTATTAATAACAGTTGAATGTACTGGGAATATTTAAATAAAGTTACATTTTTATAAAGACATTCAATACACATATTATATGATAGAAATAGTCCAAATAATAAATACAACTAAAATACCATCATCACAAACCTTCATGAAAACAATATATATATATGGGTTTGACTTTTTCCATACACCGCCTTCTACTGTATGCAAATAAAAGTAAATTTAGAGCTTAACTATGCATTTAAAAATTCATTAACTATGTATTTCCATCAACAATAAAGCAAATTCATTAAAAAAGAAGTATTAATGCAGTCTTAAGATTTAACATTAATAATTCTTATATTTGCCTTAATTTAAATACAATATATCATGAAATAATAATTGAATATTTCTGGACCCTTTCAGAATTCAACCCAAAAAATTTCAATTTAAGACATTGAATTTTCATGTTAAATTACAAGAAATGAATAAACTATTTATATCATCTGGTATATTCAGGTATTTTAATGTTTGGATTAATAAGCTTCTTTTATCACATTAACCATGAAATTTCTTTATGTTATTAAGTAAAAGAAAAGAAAGATTAAAAAAAAAAAGCTGCAAATTTAAATTTAAAAGTCCAATTTCTCAAAATATGGAGATAAACTATATTTTCCCATTATAACAAAGCTAATATAAGCAAGCTTAATGTTACTCATTCAAGACGGTTCTACTTGATATACATTTTTAATTTTTTTTTAAAGCATGGCAGTCTTATCAAAAATTGAATAGATTTGATTGATAGAAAATGATATGCTAACAAAATAGAAGAAATAGGACAATTTTTGATAAAATTGTTTTTTCCCCCACATAACTTGGTATTTTTTAAAAATTCTAGTTGATTTTTAAAAATTTGGTAAAATCTAAACAAACCATTTAGAAAAGTTATATATATAATTTGTTACATGACTATAAATATTAAACTTGATTTTGTAATGTTTAAATACAAGTAAAGTATATATATACACTTAAGTTAGATATAATTAGAGGGGATTTGAACCCAGACTTCATCTTATACAACTGTTACACATAATTATGTATATATATGTGTGGGAGATCATGATGAGACTAACTGATGAGTGCTAGTTCAGCATGAAATACATGTATTGGAGATCATTTATCTTTTTCACATGTATGTGGTCAGGTGTATCAATAGTATAAGATAAACTGAATCCCCTCTAATTAAACTTGATTTTGCAAAAATAAAATACATATATTTTTTATAAAATATTTTGTTTTATAAAATGATAAATTGTACTTTTATCTTTTCTATTATGTATTAAACATATATAATATACATAATTAATCTAAGTTCGCACACATTGCATGCAATTACTTGAATATATATTAACCACACTAAGTTTAATTTAAATTCATAATATATCGTTAAAATTACAATACAAATCGTTAAAATTACAATACAAATGGGTGAAGTATAATGCAATATTATAAATTTAAAAGCAGGCAATAATATGTTCAAATAAAAATAATTACCAATATTTTTTTAATAAGGGTTTTTTTTTTTAATATAATAAAATAAACTTTTAGATAATTTTCAAGGTTGTTTCAAGTTTGTAATTTTTTTTTAAAAAGGTAGTTCGGCAGTAAATATCAAAATTATTTTGCAGGCTCTGATTAACATGTTATAAAAAAAAGTAAAGAATCTCCGGCATTTACTACAAATAAACAAACTCACATAAAAAAAATCATAATTGTAAATAATAAATATTTAGCGACAAGTCAACGCTATTACTATTTTGAAGAAAATAACTGAATAATTTATTAAATCTATTATCATTTATTTATTAAAAAAATAAATGATGATTTTAAAGGTTGAAAGGTGAACTCATATACATTGAAACTATAGCAACTGTCAAATAACAAAAAAAAAAAATTCTTTTTTTTTTTTTTTGCACTTTATATATAACTAGAAATTTTTTTATTTCAAAAGAATTTACAACTAAAAAAAAAAAAAGATATATTTCTTTTCATGCGAAGTCTTAAAAAAATTATATTACGAAATAAAAGCAAAACGAGTAAAGCAAACATTTTATTAAAAAATAATTTAAATGTATGTGCCCATATATATATAATTAAAAGCTAGATACCCTTGTTAAGCAAAAAAAAAAACCACAACAGTTTAAGGTATACAAAAGAATTAGATATTGCAGTCAAGATGCATTCTCTAATGTTTGTTCATTGCCTAAACTGATATTTTAAAATATATCTGACTACTATTACTAATGGAGAGATATAAACTCGGTAGAATAATATTCTTCACATCCAACAAGCATTTTTATCTCTTCTCTGTCTTTATTTTCTTTCCCCATTTTTTAAATCATATTGTCTGTAACGGTTATATCGAGCTTTTCATGCTAGCAGACATTTCCTTGCATTAACAATGACGTTGTATGTTTGCTCACTGCTATTTCCATCATCATTCAGTTTCTGAATGCAAATATGTATTAGAATCTAAACAACAACACAATTCCCTTAATAATTTCATTTAGATGTATAATATTTTCATATTTATAATATTTTATAAATTTTTTTAGCTTTTCCATAGAAAAATGTAAAAATTAGAGGTTTGTATATTTTTGTTTCTCCTTAGGGATGATAAAATCAAATATGTATTTATTCTATCTGGACATACAATGTTAGTATCTGCTTCTTCCAGAATATTCATAGATTTTTTTTCTTACATTGTCATATCTATGTCTTGTGTAAACACAGATGGAAACATTTTTTGAATTAAAGTCATGCAGTATTAAAAAGTTCTGTTATTGTTTGGCATCATGGCATATTGGTAATAGCTTATTCAGAATTTACTTTCTCTAAGGAAGCACTTTTAAAATTAAATCTACAAGTTAATGTTCTTATAAATATATGCCAGACATCATATGATAGTAGTTAGAATTATACAATTTAATAAATTTTCTATTGTCTATATTATTAAATAAATCTTTAGCAAAATTTTCAGTAAGACAAGAATTATATTTTGATATAAACTTTGTTTCATATTTTTGAAATATATATATACTAGAATAGATGAATATAATTAAAAGATACAAACAACATATCTATCAATAAATGTTGTATACTTAATTTTTTTATTGAGAAGATCATATGGGTGTCAAGAGTTTTATTGATAAGAAAGCAATAATAAAGAAAGCAATCTAAAATCAGAAATGAAAAGTTTAAATATAAAAATTAAAACATATTTGAATTTCAACAAAAGTTAATATTATACAATACCTTAGTTAACAGGGTGTAAATAAATAAATTTTACTAGCCAAAAAAAAAAAAGCAAGAAATTTAACAGGTTTCAACAATTTAAATAATTTGTTTAAAACTGGAAAAAAAGGAGGGGGGGAGGTAATGGTATATTGTTGAATCATCTAAAAGTGATATTTTCATTTAAAACATTTGGTTGAGTTCATATTTTGATTCACAGTAAAAATTGAAATTACTTTCTCTCTTTCTAATCTCACTGTACACCAATGAATTTTTGTCTTTTTATTTTCTGGAATTACAATGTCTTACTTATTTATAAGTATTGCCATTGATGATAATGACAAACTCTTTTTTATGTCAATATATCAAATATTACATTTTTAAAACATATGATAGTACAGAAGCAATAGATTCTGAAAAATGTTGCAAATATATGTAAAGACAGAAAAAAAAAGATTGAAAATTAATGAGTATACAAATCAAGATTTTATATGATTGGCTAAATGGCAGATTGTCATCAGGTAACACTATTGTCTTGTATAGTATTATAAAATGAAATGGATTAAAGATTAATTTTATGCAAATTTCATTGAAAGTACCAACTTCCATACAGTAGTGTCACTAAGTGCAAGATTTCATAAACAATGGATGCAGGAAGGTTTGTAATGTTTAGAGAGTTCACCTGAAAGTAATTTGAAATGCTAAAATTTCATTTCCCTTAAAAGAATAACTACTATATTATCTCTTAAAATAAACTGGCACTTCTTGCGTAAAATACACACACAGACGCACATACTCTGATAGCAATTGGAATGGTAGTGAACACACATTAATAGCATTAGAAATGGCAGTATGAACCCCTCAAATGATTAAATTGTAAGTCTGTTGATTGACTATAAAATAAAATCTTCTAAACTCCATTAGTTACTGATTATGATTTTCTTTCAATTCTCTTGCTAGATTACAAATAAAAAGAAAATATAACTCATTGAGTCAAGTATCTATAAATTGAAACTGATTGAATTCAGTAGTACCAAATTAATCAGATCTTTTATATAACTTTAATGATAATAATAAACAATCACTCAAAAATGAGTATGGCCATTATACTCCCTCCCCCCCCCCGCTCCAAAGGAGAGAAAGAAACTACTTTACTTTAAAAATGAGTTTAGCAATGACTATACACAAACCAATATGAACAACAAATATGCTCATGTATAGAACATGCTGGTCAAATTTTGTTTATTTGAGATTTACAATGATATCTTTTATATTCTCTCAGCAGAAAACTTTTAACTTTTTTAAATACTTCAATTGTTTAATTGTAATCCACCAATATATTTTTACTCTCTACCATAAAGAATGTCTTTGAGATAATCCTTCTAACGTAGAAAGGGTTTATCTCTCCTATGAAACCCATGTTCAAATTTACCATAAGGCATTATCAAAAGGAGGCTTCTATTGTTTATCCATTTTACATCAATCCAATGAAGTACTTTTACAATAGTGAACTTGATCAATAGTATCTTATTCAGGAAGCTGAAGAATATATTGATTGGTTTTACAATCTTGCCACTGTATTTTTAAAATTTTATGGAGCATCCTTAAATGTAACTTTTCTAATGCCTTCATATTGCATTGATAGGGTATCCAAGTTGCACCTTCATACAATAAATTAAATAAAGTAACAACTCTATATACAGCTAATATAGTTGCTGTAGTTACTTCTCTGTGGTGAAATACTTTATTTTTTACCTTATAAAAGACAGCAACAGCTTTTCAAGTCTGTGTTAGATCTCTACCACTAAGTATACCTTTCTATCCAAGGTATTTGAACTGGTTTACTCAAGTTAATAACTATCCAAGCAGAAAGTTGTTGAGGATTTTTCTTCCATCATTGGTTGATAAAGAACTTGGATTTGTTGAACATTAATTAATAAACTGAGATCTTTACAAGTTGCACACATAATATTAAGAACATTCTGTAAATCAGTGTTTAAACTGTCAAAAATATAACAATCAACAGCATACTATACATCTCCAAGAAAATTAAGTTCTCGTTTTTAATTAATTCAAATTAAAAATTCCACCACCAAATCTGCATTGTGTGATTAAGGTGTCAATAAACAATTCCAAAGACCACTGTCATAAAAATTGAAAATAATGCTGGGGCAAGTATATATTCTTGGTTAACAAATTAATGATTAATTTAAATAAATACTAAGGAAAAAAATTCAAAAACTAATAAAGAAGCAAAATGACTAATTAGAAAAAAATTTGATTAACCAATTAATGAATGAAAGGACATAGGATTACAATCTGATTAAAGAACAAAAAAAATTGCAAATAAATAAAAAACAAGTGAATGAAGTAATAAAGGTGTAGTGTTTGGTTAGCTGTACCCCAGCATATTTAAACAGTTGTGGCTTCTAAATTTAATCACACCTGTACATTATAGGGCATCCATCTTTTAAGTAGTATGGACACAAACAAATCAAGCAGGCTTTATTTCATGCTGTTTTTCCATGTGTAACGTGGAGAAACAGTGCCACGTAGTGGGCTAGAATCTTGGTAACAGACGACGTAAGCTAGAGATGTGTTTACGGCAATCAGCGCCACCTAGGTTCTTGGTAGTTGCTGGTAGCAGACGATGTAAGCTACATGGCTTATGCATGGCAACCAGCGCCACCAGGTGGGCAGTTTTGCTGCCATCTAGCTTGTGGAAAGTTCCTGTGATGTGATGTATTATGGCTTCTCCTTAAACGAAGTCAAGAATATCTCGGCAATTATGCCCAGATAAACCTGTTAGCCACTTTATTTTACATTCCCCACTTTAAATTTACCTATAATCTGCTCTATCCCATTTCCACAACATAATCTTTGTCAACTCTATAACCTTTATACCTAAATCCCCCTTATCTTTTCCCAAACCCAGCATAAAAACCAATAATTTACTTTCTGTATAATCATTTCTGCTTTTTGGCTCCTACTCTGGATATTTCTGTGTGTTTACACAGAAACAGTGCCTCTAGTGGCTGGGGTACAGCTAACCAAACAGTACTGTAATAAATAAATCAACTAGAATTTTAAAAAAAATTCTCTGACTTTGTTGGTCTGTAAATGTATTTATGTATTATTTAATTTTTTCACTCATTAGAGAGAATTTATTTATTATTTAATACACTTGTTTATTATAGGGAATTTGAACACAGACTTTCAAATTCCCATCAACTCTCCACTCCATCTTATATATCCAATACGCATGACCACATACATGTGAAAAAAATAAATGATATCCAATATACATATTTTGTGCTGAAACAGCACTCATCAGTTGGTCCAGATTATCATTTCCTATACATATATACAATCAGTGCTCAGTTCTTCAAATTTTAATGGACAGGTTTCAATCTTCTCCACCTCCCAACTCTTCAGCCATTTATATTATTAAAAATTCTTATGTTGAATCAGCCCATCTCTCTTCTATGACTTAAAATCAACATGGGCATGGCAATAACATTGACATCAACAGGCCTTTGGACATTCCATCTTACGATTTTCAATGGTATGGATAGCTGAAGAGTTGGAGAGTGGATAAGTTTGAAGCCTATCCATTAAACTTTGAAGATGTGCTATATTAACACAAAGTGAGTATTGATTGTATATATGTGTGGGAGATGATGATCTGGACCAACTGATGCTGGTTCAGCACGAAATACATATATTGGAGATCATTTATCTTTTCACATTATATGGTCAAGTGTATTGCTTATATAAGATGGAATGGATAGTCAAAGAGAGATCAAAGTCTGTGCTCAAATCTCATCTAATTGCAACTGAAGTCCAGTATGTACATTATACTTGTAATCAAATATTACGCTTGCTTTTATCTTATTTATAAGTTATTTCATTGTTTCATCCATTCACTTGGTTGATTTATTTTTTATTAGTTCAGACATTTGTTAGTTATTTCATTCTTTCATTGAGAACTAAATTCATTATTTGTTTAATAAGTTAGACATTTCTTTATTTATTCATTCATTTTTTTCATTTCTTATTTAATTGATTTATTAATCAATTCATTACTTCATCTGTTTGTTTATATTAGTTCATATACATATTCATTCATTTATTCAAATCATTTTTATTATTTGTTTATCATTTATTAGTTTCTTTAATTACCTTATATTTTTTCAGTCATTTTATTATTTCTTCCTCTTCCATCCATTGTAACTATTTTATTTAGTTATATATTTATCCATATGATATTTTAATTATTCAATTATTTTTTACTAGTGGTGGCTGGTTCTTAAGCACTGCAACACTGCAACACCCATAGAAAATTTGTGCTTGAAATTATCAGTAATATAACAATCATTCAATATTTTGCATAATTATTATGCAAATACAGGTATTTAAAACAGTTTAAAAAAAATTAACATATACTTGAGATTCTATTTAGATATGCAGTGTCAGAAACATCATACTCAGTGAATTTCAGCAATCTCCATTAAGATTCATTTGTTCTTATCAATGTACAAAACTAGTACCATTGGAGCTGCTCACTGCGGCAGCACCAGTAGTTATTAGAGAGTGGTATGTTTATCTATTCCAGTTTCTCTTCAGAGCTAATACATATTTGTTTTCATTTAAGATGAGCAATAAAATAATTTTTTTCTTGTAATTAACATTTGTAAATTAACATATAAATATTTATTACAGAAAAATATAATAAAATAATAAAAGAAATATTATTTCAAATATTATCATGGTGATGTTAGTATTGAAAATGTAAAAAAAAAATACATTTTCCCAATTGATATTACATGGAAAAATTGAAATAAAAAGTAAAAATCAATCTATTCTAGATATTACTATTTGTCAGCAGCAGTTGTTAAAAGCAAACAAAAAAAACCATTAAATCTTTTAATAATGATTGGTATAAAAAAATGAAACGATTGTTTCAAGCATTGGTGGTAGAGAGGTCAGCGATAGCTGCTTTACAAGCAGTTGTCCCGGGTTAGCGGGTTCACTTCCCGGCTGATGCTATGACACATGAGAAGAAAAAAAAATGAAACCATGTGTGCTTGCAAAATTAGAAATACACTGTTTTGTTTTCTTTGATTACTTTTTGGAAGTAATACTCTAATAAAGCACCCTTGCTTAAAAATTTCACAGGTTTCTACTGCTTTTTATTCTATTCATTTGGTAATCTGTTCAGTCATAACTCAATTCACTTCTAGTATAACCTGTTTATTCTTTTGTCTATACTGTACTTAGGAAATAAGTACAATTATTGTTTTAATTACCTTCTTTCACTATCAAGCTATTAACTCTATTTGAAAAACATACAAATGTTTCAATCTAACCAATTGCCTTTGTAGTCATACAGCACTGAGACCTGCTCAGCTTCTATACATTATGGTAACCTTAGTATAGTCAGGAATAGTGTCAAATTAATAAAATTTCACATGACTTCAGCTTATTCAGGGTTGTTTCAGTAGTGTTCTTTTTTCATCCCACATCTATGCCACTTACAGTAAGCTTTAGTAAATAACAGATGTAGATAATACTTTCAAAGCTCCTCACTGCTTGAAATTAATCTGGGAATATTGTATAGGACAGCACTGGATAAACATTTATTAAGTACTCTCATCTGTGGCTATTACTTGCTAAAACTTACAGTAAGTGGCATAGATGTGCTGAAAAAAAAAGGATGCTGCTGAAACAACAATGAATAAATTAAAGTCATGTGATCTTTTATTGGTTTTACACTATCCCTGGCCACATGATAAAGGTGTTTACAATTGTTAAAAAACTAAGAATATGATAATGTTTAAAATTTGAACAGATCTCAGTTCTATATGACTATACAGACAAGTTGGCTTAGATTGAAATCATTTAGATGTTTTTCAAATTGGACTAATAGCTTTTAAGTGGAATAGAAAGATAAAATAATGGCTGGATTCTAAAAGTTCAGACACTGGTCCAAGATCTAAAGCTTCTTATTGATAAAAACTAAAAGTTTGAAACTATTCTGTGAATATTGGTTTGGACAGCATTGGATAAAGATTTTATCAAGTGCTATCATCTGCATCTATTATTTGTAGAAGATTATAGTGATATAATATAGATGTGGTGAAGAAAAAGGATGCTGTTGAAACAATACTGAGATGCCATGTAATATATTATAAGTTGTAATTCTAAATAAGTGATGATGAATATTTATTTTCATATAACTATACAAGTGAATTTTAAACTCTTTTGAAATTCATGATGTAATTAAATGTTATTATCTTGATCAAATTCCTTATCATGTAATGTATGTGGTGTATTTAAAGAGAAAAAAAAATTGTCAAACTTTACTTTTTATCTGAATTGAAGGAGTTTTCAGACAAACAGGAGTTGATTAAACTACAGGCAAGAGTAATGTGATAATTTGAATTTATTATGAATGACAGCTATAGATTTAAATGTATAACACCACCATTATCACACAGCCAATTCATTATCCCTCCAAGCACTCATTATTTCCCAGCATGGTAATTTTAATTATAACACATGTAATTAATAGATATCCATTTATCACACACACACCAAAAAATAAAGATTAATGTTGTAATACTAATATTACTGCTGCATAGAAAAGAAGAAAAACGGTCAAAGTCTCTAAGTTTTAACAAAAACTAAATTATTTTAATAAATAATAACAAACATCAAAAAGGGTTTGAATATGGCATAAGTGAGCATTTTACTACGTATAAAAAATACGTAAATGTAAAATTTCTGCTAAGAAAATACTGATTAAAAAATTTAAATATTTGCATTATGCAGGCGACGAACAGGTTTTTATTAATTAAAACATAATTAAAAATTAAGTAATAATGATAAGAATGAAATGCTTTATAAATCTAACATTACACACAACGCACACAAATATTAATAAATTCGTCAAAAATAAAATTCTCACTCGGGTATCTTTGATTTAAAACCTTTTCTGAACTCAAAATAAGTAAGTAAACATACATGTATTATTATTACATTCATTAAGTGAACACACTTAGATGAGTATTTTCTCTTCTTTCTTAAACAGTTGTCTTCATTCTTTTAAGATACCTTTCTTTTAAAATGTAAAACTAATTGTATCTTTTAGTAATTATAGTTACTGAATATGAAATTCAATTATCATGGTTCTCTTCAAATATTATTACTTTAACTTTTTACTGCTCATTTTTACATAATTTCCAGTTCTACACATAATATTGAAAGTATACATCTACTACTGACGGCATTAAACTAAAGCTAGTGATGTGATAGGTTCACCAGGCTTTCATTAGAAAAGGCTCGAAAAGATTTCCATCTAGGCAAGCTTATATCCTGGCAAAGCATCACATCTGATATATGTTTAAGTGTAGTACTTAACTTTTTAATAATCCAGCATTTTTTTTCCATCATGCTATGATTTTGTGATCAATAACTGTTTCGTGCAGCACTATTGCTTATTTTTCTCCTTTACTTCTATTTGCATAGCTGGTTCATTGTCATGGTTTTCATTGGCATAGATTCAGTTGGCAACTGATTTCTCCCAAAACTTTATCCTATCTATCTATCTATCTATCTATCTATCTATCTATCTATCTATCTATCTATCTATCTATCTATCTATCTATCTATCTATCTATCTATCTATCTATCTATCTATCTATCTATCTATCTATCTATCTGCCTGCCTGCCTGCCTGCCTCCCTACCTCCCTCCCTCCCTCCCTACCTACCTACCTACATACCTACCTATCTATCTATCTATCTATCTATCTATCTATCTATCTATCTATCTATCTATCTATCTATCTATCTATCTATCTATCTATCTATCTATCTATCTATCTATCTATCTATCTATCTATCTATCTATCTATCTATCTATTTATTTATCTATCTATCTATCTATCTATCTATCTATCTATCTATCTATCTATCTATCTATCTATCTATCTATCTATCTATCTATCTATCTATCTATCTATTACAGGTTAAATACATTTCTCAAACTATTATGCAATAAAATCAAGCAACAAATTACTATTTAAAAAAAAAAATCAGTTAATTTTAATGCATCTGTTTGTTTTTTAAGAGTTAATAAATTATGACCCATTAATTATCAATAAAGCAAGTCATATATAACATGACATTGCTTTTATAAGCTTGTATTTACAAAAATGTAATACAGAGAGCATAGCTCAAATAAGCTCTTAATTGATAAGTGCAATAAGAGAAAATATTTAAAATCTATATCTGAAAAACTCTTATCCTAGGACCAATTGGTTTCAAGCTTATGACTCACCTCAGTCCCATATAGCTATTTAAGTTAGATAGATGGAGTGAAAGACATTTTCATGTCCAAAACCTTCAGACTTTCTACTTAAATATTATGCATGAAATAAGTGCTGGGTTTTGAGTTGATATTTTAGATCTTGTGTCTGAATATTCTAGCTCCTCACTGAAGTAAGCCATAAGCTTGAAACCAATTAGTTTGGGGATAAGAGTTTTTCAGATAGAGAATTTAAATATTTTATCTTACCGCACCTATCAATTAAGAGCTTGTATGACTCATTAAGTTAATACTTACACTTTGATTTACAAGCATCAAATTTACTCCATCCTCAACTTTGACGTGATTCATTCTAAGTAAATACATTAATGGTTGTCACTAATCATTTATCAAACTAAAGATTATCCATAACCCAAATATAAAATTTAAAGCTCAGTTAAAGATTAATATACTTTTTAATTAAACATGCACACACAGGGTAATTTAATTTCATTTCTCTTTTTCCATGTGTAATATATCTTTTATAGGTGTGTTTAATAACCTCCATTTTATCACATATTCTTGAAACATATGAATAGACACTTTTAAAAGCAAATGAATAAGATGCATTTTGTACTGAAACAACACTCAATATTTGGCCAGGTTGCAATCTGTCACATATATCTTTATCATGTGTCCAGTATTATTACATTTTGATTTACAAATGTCAAAGTTACTCCACTCCAATTCATTCTGGTAAATACATTATATTAATGAGTATCACTATCATTTATTAAACTAGATTTTGATTTGGGCCAATTGACAAGTGCTGGTTTTGCATAAAATACATCTTAAGATCATTTATCTTTTAAAGTATCTTTATTCATAGGTTTCAAAAATGTGTGGAATAAAGTTAATTATCATTGATTAACTTATAAATCTAAAAATATAATTTTATAAATAAGATAAACATATTATAAAGCAAAATATGACTGAATTTTTAAATGCTTTTACATTAGCTTGCCCCTGTCTGTGTTTCTATTAAGATGTCCACATTTTTGAATTTTTACCAATGAAAAATATCTGTTCCTATTTAGAAATCAAACTCACATACTTATATTTCTCAGGAAAATCCATAACAACTGAGCCAACAGAAATATTACATTTGTAAAGTAAAATTTTGTTAATATTGACTTAATTCTTGCTTAATTAAAAATAAATATTTTCTACTAAAATTGAAATTATTCTTCTGAAATAATTAATATTTCATAAATATTTTGTGGGGAAAAAAGTGTAAAAAAGTATTAAAAAAATTTTTTTTCATTTCTAAAATCACAACAAAGAAATAGAACTGTCAAAATTGTTGACAGTAAGTGTTCTGTTGGGAAAAACAAGAAACCATAAAAATGAGGCTGGAGAAAACAATTATTTTATTCATTTCAACAAAAATTTTATTAACAATAAATAGAGATTACATACTAATAAAGGATAGATAAATGAATAAATTGTACAATAATATGATTGTATAATGTTCTATTTGTTATCTGGCTAGATTCTGTTATGAGAGTACAGTTGTTATACTCTTATGTGGTTAGGTATAGTGATGAGATTCTATTAACTTGATTAATGGAATAAGCATTTTTAAAATAAACATGAATATTTATTTACCTTTAGAATTTCCTATTCCATAATGCTGGGTAGGTGGGAGTTGATAATCAGGAAAAGGAAAGTGCAGTTAAAGACCAGGTGTCATCAAAGACTTTACTGGAGGCCAGGAGCTGGTCACGTTTCTTGATTTTTTTGAGTGTTTGATAAAATAATGGTATGATTTGTGGCGGGGGTAATTCCATGAGAGTTTTGCATCTCACTATCCATATGGAATATAGGACAAAGGTAGAAAGCCTTATTATTGAAAAAAACCCATTATGAATGGCATTTTCAAGTGAGAAAATCATATCAGGTCTTATGTTGGAATTGATTATAATTATATCTTTCAGTGTTTTAAGTCTTGGGCACCGGTGTATAATATGGTCTATGGTTTCATCTTCACGAGCACACAGACCACATATAGGGTCAATGCTGGCAAAACCTCTTCGGTGATAAAGGAACCAATTCGTGGGAAGCGCATTGAGATTTATTTTAATGATGAAGTCAAGGAATTTGGGTTCCAGACTCCATCTTTTAAAGTGTGAAATGAGTCTTTGGTTGGTTACTTTTAGGCTGGTTTTAATGGGTTGTTGATTATAGTTGATTATATTGTATGCTTCCCATAAGGTGATTTTTTTGTTAAGGTTAAAGGGCATTATTGGGTTATAAAGTTGTAGGTGGTCTATTAGGGAGGCTATCCATGAACTGGCAGAGGGTGGAGGACGATCTGTCGGTGTAATTTTTTCAATAATGTTGGAGTATCCACAGGAGAGGATCAGATTATGTAGAGTGTTGTGGGTTTTCTGTAAAATTATTGCTTGTATTGAGTGGAATGACAGTCCATTGAACCTGCATGGTCGTTGGATGCCTCGCAAGCTAATAGCAACTGTCCTTCCTCTCCAAAGAAGTTTGGTACATAATCGGTTGATTTTATTTTGAAATTGTTTAGACATTTTTACGAATGGAAGGTAATATGAGATTTTTGGCATTATGATCATGTTGAGGAGGCCAACCTTTCCATATAATGAAAGGTATACTCTAGAGAGTGACGTGGTGATGGCTTCAGTTGAATGGAGGATTGCATCTTGAATCTCTCTTGCCATTGCAGTTGGTGTTTTGAAGATTGGGAAACCTAGGTATCTTTGGGGTTTTGCAGAAAAGGGAGAGTTAATTTGTTTACCAGACATAATCTTCCAGATGGAAGATTTGTTAAAGTTTATTTGTAGGCCAAGTTTCGCTGTATTTCTGTTTAAGATGTTCATGAGATGGGGAAGGTATTTAATGGTGGGAAGAACAACCATGATGTCATCTATATATGCAAATACATTGAAGTTTTTATTGAGAGAGGGAAGGAAAATTCCAGGGAGGTTTTTTTCTATATCCATCAGAAGAGGGTTGATGTATGCTGTGAAGAAAAGGGCACTGAGTGGAGATCCTTGAGGGATCGACTTGTATGGCTTGAAGCCTGGTGTGATCTTGCCATCAAGAGAGAGAAAAATCTCTCTGTTGTTGAGCAGATTGCTGATCATCTGAACAATCCCGGCTGGAATGTCGCATTCCGACAGAATATCCAGGAGGATATTTATCTGGACTGAATCAAATGCTGCCGCAACATCCAGCTGGACAGCAATAGGTTTTGATTTACGATGTCCTCTGATGTAATTGAATAGTGCAGTTACATTGGACATAGCATGCGAGGTTGATGATCCTTTTTTTCCGTATTGGTTTGACGAGACATGGCTAAGGATTTGAGTTTGGATTTGGTCTTTAATGACTGACTCAATTATCTTGATAAGCAATGGGGTCATGGAAATTGGCCGGATATTGTTAATGTCGTTTAGTGGTTTTGCTTTTTTAATAAAAGGCACGAGTGCCACTGGGTAAAGATCTGTTATGTTTCTGTTGCCGGAGGCTAGGTGATCAATCATTTTTTTAATAATTGGCACAGTGAATTGACTGAGGTGTTTGAGAAGGAAATTTGGGATGCCATGAAGGCCAGGATGAACGCCGTCAGGGAGAGATGTTATCTTCTTTTTGATTTGGATTTCTGTGATGCCATGTTCGCCGGGGTCACCAGCATCCAACCAGCTGTTTATAGGAGGAGTTCCATCTTTTTGCATTAATTGGCAGAATTGTTTGCTGATGTGCTGCATCATTGGAAAGCCAACGAGATTGGTTCCATTAGAATTAATGGATAAGGGAGTGATTTGTTTTCTATTGTACCCCAGTGCCCATCTAAGGTAGTCTCTCGTCCAGCAGTGTTGTTGTACTAAGAAACATTTGGCTCTTCTGATGGATATATATTCTGCAAGGGACTTTTGCTTGATTTTGTAGAGATTTTTAAGGAAGATGATTTTTTCTGTATTTGTGAAATTTTGCTGTAAAGCTTGAAGTTGTATATTAATGTCTGTTAGATCATTTAGAAGGCCATTAGGTCCTTTTTTTTCCTGGCGTGGTGATTTAATATGGATTGTAGTATTCCGATGAAGGAAAACCAGCCCTCCTCAGCAGGAAGGGAAAGGATGTTTATTTTCTGGAAAAGGATGTATGCCTCAGATACTATCGCTTCGGTCATATTTGATTGGGTGATCATGTGCATGGTTTTACCAGGTCCATCAATAGGTGCAGGGATTGAAATAGGTGTAAGTTGTAAGATTAGAGCCATATGATCAGAGAAAGCAACAGGGGCCAAGGCTGCATCAAGGTTGAAATGGAGGTCTGGGGTGTAGTAAACCAAATCAATCAGTGACTTTTTAGTTTTAGTATAGAAAGAGTAGGCTTCGGGAGGGAAAAAGCCCTCTCCACACATTAATCTGCGATTTATTAGATGCAAAAATCTCTTGTTGAAGTCATTGTATGTGGTGTTAAAGTCTCCCAGAAGAATAGTAGGGCAGGCTCTGTTAGCGTTGATGGCATTTAGGATGTGGATTATTTTTAGATATTGAGAGGTGTCTTTGGCTGTATATATATAAGCTATGATGATCGGATAACCCCAATAGTCTATTTCTATGATAATAATATTGGCATCTAGGAATAGAATGCTAAAACTGTTTGGTGGTGTTGACTTGCTGAGCAGAATACCGACTCCACCTGAAGCAGAATGGCCTATGGAAAATCTAGTAAATCCGAGAGTTGAGAGAAGAGATAGTATTTTATGATCGGTCTTATGGTGACATGAGGGGAGCAGAGCGAGAGCCAGTTTTTAATAGCTAGAACTCTATCAATTGAGTTGATGCCGCGAATGTTAATGCCAGCAATTTTGCAGAACATGATAGATTAATCCAAACCGTCCTCAGCAAAGTGTACCAAGTCAATGTGGGACATCTCCATGTTAATGAGGTCTGATGTTGTTTGGCAATCAGAGTCTTGTGATTGAATTTGTGGATGGATTGGTGATATAGTTGTTGGTTGAGGAAACGCATCCATGAAGTCTTCGGTGTCTGATGAAGTAGTGTAATCTGTCTGAGATTCGTCAGAAGGATCAATGGTATCAATGGTTGTAGGATCCATGGTTTTCCTCTTTTTTTCTATGGATTTGCGAGGCTTTGTGCTTGATATATCTGAAATTTGTTTGTTAGAGGGTGGAGGTGAGTAATGTATCAGATGGGCGCTATCATCATCAGAGCTTGATTTATCTGAACGAATTGATTTTCTTTTAATTTTCTTACTTGCATTTTGGGTATTTGTTGTGTTGGTTTTTTGAGGGTTTTTAAGTTTAATAGTGTTTTTTTCATTTTCCTGTTCTTTTGATAAAAGTGTTTTTTTGTTGTTATAGGAATTTGTTTTAAATTTTAGACCTGAGTCATTTTCGGTTTGCTGTAACTGTTGGGAAACATTAACTATGCTGACTTTCGGGTTGTGTGTTTGACAAGTCTTTTCATCTGGATGGTTAATTATTGCAGGAGTTGAGGAATTGAGGACAGTTTGTGGATCACTTTGTTTAGGTTTACTGGACTTAACTGACCCACATGAAGATGTATCAGTGGTTTTAGACTGGGTGGGAGTTGTTATGGATGGATTGTTTTGAAATTTTTTGAGTGTATTTTCTTCATCACTTGTATTTTCCTTGCTCTTGTCAGGTGGTTTAGTCATATTGCCTTCTTTTGTGTCAAGAGTTTGGCCTAGTATTGTTTCTCCGGGATTAGTATATGTATCGTATGTAAGATCTTTAATCTTATTGGTTTGAGTAATTGGTTTAGGTGCAGTATATGTAGTTGCTTGGATCTCTGATTCACTACTATTAGTGTAGAGGTTGTCATTTGTTCTTTCTTGAATATTTTCATTTTGAAAGATAGGTTTGGATGTGAAAGAGTTTGTTGGAGGATTTATTTGACTCAGGTTGTCTGGGTTTGTGAGGTTGCTGATTGAATTAGGCCCATGTGGTGATTGTCTATTTAAGGATGTGAAAGCCGTGTTAGTAGGTCTACCAGGACATCTGTGAACTTTATTCTTTTTAATACCACAGTGTGTACATATTCTTGCTGCACAATCTTTAAACTGCCTTGCTCACTTGAAAGAACAAGAACTACAAGACATCCTTATTAATTATGGTTCAGTTAGCAAATTTAAACACCTATTAAACCCTCACTGCGAAGATCAAATCCTGTCCAATACAGTTATCTTCACACTTACATTGAAGAAAAACATTATACCCACTGACATACCCACTATTATTACTGCAAGAGGCTCTCCTATGGTTTTGACTTTCAGGGGAGTACATCCACAATGTTTCTTCTGCCTTCAAAGAACACACCTCATTAACAATTATTTTATTTAAATTGAAATTATAAGTTTTATTTATAACTAAAAAATAAAAAAATAAAATAATATAAAAAAAGTTTTTTTAAAATAATGCTGACTAAAGTATAAAATAACAAAGTAATCAGATTAATAATAAAGTAATATAGCTAAAAATCACGTTGTTTAATTTCATAAAAGCATTTAAAGTCATTTTGATTTTTATGGCCTCAAAATGCTTTTATGAAATGACATGTTTTTTAGTTGATTACTTTATTAGCCTGATTACTTTATTATTTTATATTTCTTAGTCAACTGTTTACTTAAAAGCATTTTTTGTTAAAAAAAAAATATTTTTATTACATTTTCTGTTCTATTTTGTTTAGTGTTACATTATTTAATATTTCATTTTAATAAAAATATATTCATTTATGTTGTAGGTTTGTACAAGTTTATATAATCTTTGATATTCGATTTTAAGTAATTTACAGTATTATATAATATTATTTTCAAATAATGATACATGTATATTTTATCTATATTCATTTCTACTTTTTCTTTTTAAGCTTTATATATATACGCATATACATACTTAATTTTGTGTCATGAGACAAATCTACCTAATTATATCATCATCATCAACCATTATCAATACACTGCAGGATGAAGGTCTCTCCAAGTTTAATCCATCTTCTCCGATCTTTAGCT
Source organism: Epiperipatus broadwayi (assembly GCA_028023455.1). Classification (NCBI taxonomy): domain Eukaryota; kingdom Metazoa; phylum Onychophora; class Udeonychophora; order Euonychophora; family Peripatidae; genus Epiperipatus; species Epiperipatus broadwayi. The sequence goes on from JAQFVV010000035.1 coordinate 1,005,082, forward strand.
TTTCTTCTTCACATCACCCCTGCACACTTCCTTATTTCATCCATACATCTCACATGTGGTCTCTTTCTGGGTCTTTTACAATCTCTTGGAATCCTGTTTAAAATTTCAATTGTTCATCAATTATCTCTTCTAGCAATATGTCCAACCCAACTCCACTTCAATCTTTTAATTTTTTCAATGAGGTCAGTAACACCTGTTTGTTCTCTTACCCATACATTGCATTTTTGATCTCTTCTTGTTACTCCCAACATACATCTCTCCATATTTCTTTGATTGGTCTGAAGTCTCTGTATTGTTCTTCTATTAAGTGTCCAAGTCTCAGATCCATAAGTAAGAACTGGTAAAACACATTTGTTAAAAAACTTTCTTTTCAAACACATAGGCATATTTCCTTTTAATATCAAGTTATTTTTACCAAAAGCACCCCAACCAAGTTTAATTCTATGATTAATTCCCTCCATTATGTTTCCATCTGTATTAATAATCTGACCAAGGTATTTGTAACTGTTAACTTTTTCTAATTCATCATAATCAATCTTTATTTTCATATTTTGAGCAAATCGATTAATCATTACTTTAGTCTTTTTAACATTTATCTTTAGTTCTACTTTCATCTGATAACTCCTGCAACACTTCCTGCAGCTCTGAAGCATTATTTTCAAAAACAACTACATCAGCTGTGAAATCTAAATGATTTAAATAATCTCCATTTACTTTCACCCCTTTAGTTTTCCATTTTAATCCACAAAATACTTTTTGCAGCACCGCTGTAAAAAGTTTTGGAGATATGGAGTCACCATGTCTTACATCTTTCTCAATGTTGACTTTCCCAGTATCATTATGTAATCTAATTGTTGCTGTTGCATTTTTATAAATATTCTTTAAAATATGACAATATCCTGAATCTTGATGATCCAATGCTTTAATCACTGAAGGCATGTTTATAGAATCAAATGCCTTTTCACAATCTACAAATCCAAAACATAATGACAACTCATATTCATTTGTCCTTTCTATAACTTCTCTTAATACCTGGATATGATCTTCTGTACTAAGCCACTTTTAAATCCAGCTTGTTCTCTTGGTTGGTGGAAATCCAATGTTCTCTGTAGATGAATTGTAATTATCTTGGTAAAAATTTTATATAAAACTGATAGAAGGCTGATAGGTCTGTAATTGCTAATATCTTTTTTATCACCTTTTTAAAATATTATTACTGCATTCTTCCAATCATCCGGTATATCTTTATCATTTAGACATTTGGTATAGAACTTTGCTAAAAAAATTTCTATTTCTCCACCTGCTTCTTTTAATATATCAATTATAATTCCATCATTACCTGGGGCCTTTCCTTTCTTCATACATTTAATTGTATGTCTCACTTCTTCATTTAAAATTCTGGGCAATTCGGATGATGTAATAGATATAGGAGGTACTTGTTCTTTATTACTATATAATTCTTGATAAAAATCTTCTACCAATTTCATGATGTCATCTCTCTTTTTAGTAATAATTCTAAAAAGAGATTCTTATTCTAATTTCAAATGGCTATCAATACTAACAAGATATTGAATTCAAGTCTACAAAGAAATCTATTATTATGAGATAGTAAATTAATTTTATGATAATTAACATATATTTGTTTTTATTTAAATTAAAAATAATTAGCAATAGTTTTATCACCTTATTAATACCTGTTTTAAAATTACTTTTTACATACGTTCTATATAATGGATATAAAAACATAATAAACTAATCTTACTGAGATTCAATTTCTTTAAATGAACGAAATGTTTAATAATCATGCTTGAACAAAATTGAAAAGAAAAAGTAATTAAGATACAACAGAAATGGCAAAATTCTAAAATAGTTGCAATATTTATCATTTAAACAGCAATTGAAATAAAATATTCTCAAGAATGAGAAAAAATTATTTTGACCATAATAATAAAAATAAACAAAGATTTGTCAAATTTGCCCAAATTATTACTTCTAAAAAGTTGATAAATAAATATATTGCAAGAGAAAGTAGAAGCGCATTGATGAAAAGAAAAGTTCATTTCAAAAATCTTTATAAAGCCGAATAATTGTGGAGAAAAATCTTAAACGCATGCATGTTTTAATACGACATTTATGACTGAAAGATAGCTTATTTGTTCTTATATTTCAGAAGTTTAGATATTCCTTGTCTAATACTGAGTACACAATATACGTTTGTGTGATCATTTGGAATGCTATGAAAATTTTTCCAAAAATAATTAAAGACAGGCCGATCTATGGAGATGATTAAGAATTGATAAATGCATAATGGGGACCATAATTGTCTCCAGCATTGCAGTTGTAGTAAATATTCGAAGATAAGTTGTGAAAAATAATCATAACTCTATTCTAATAAACAAAAGAAAAGCCTTGCGAAATATTCTGGTTCAAAGATAATCTGACATTTTTTGAACAGTTTTGGACATGATCTGCAGTTTTTATGCTTCTAATACTATTAGTTTGTTTTACTTCTGCTTCTTTTCTTGAGCTTAGACCTGTAGAGGTCCCTAATATCGCATTTTTACACGTATATTCTTGAGGTTAAAGCCTTAGTAAATATTACTTACGTAATGTGCGTTTAAATAAATTTATAACATAAACGGTAACAGTTATTCTAAATTAAATAATCTTACAGTCAACATTCTGAAGACCTAATGTTAGCCTTTTCAAATAAAAAATTTCAATTTCAGGTCTTTTTTTCCAAATTCCTTATCTATACATGCCTTGACAAATCATAGAATCTCCTGGATTAATTAGTGGGAATAAAATGTACTCTTTAGCCATATAGATCCTAAATTTCAAATTAATAACATTCTAACAAATAGCTGCGAGCACTAATTATATAGTTGCTGACCTTATATCACATATTTAAGAAAGTTGGCTTGGATTCAAAATCTTAAGAGACTTAAACTTTAAGTCAGATAGTTTAATGAAGCAAAAGGAATTGCTTAATGGGATATCTGCTATTTGATTCTCTTACTGAAAAAGATTAATAACCATAAATTAGTTGGAGAATTTAATTAGCATTGTTATTTGGTTATCATTAATTATTCATGTTTGTATGGAAAGTGTTGGAATAGAATGAATTTTTGTTGTTAATATAGATGTAAGGTACAAGAATCAGGTGATATTTTGTTTAGTATATTTTTACTATCTGAATCAAAATTAAGTTACATTAGCAAAATCTAATATCCATACACTAATCTTTTATTTACATTAGTTAGCTTGAGTATTTCTTAGCTAATTGATAAATTCTTTCAGTCATTTCAATGTAACCATCAAATCTTTATGCAGGAGTATAAATTAATTTGAAATATATCTAATAATAATTTTATCCCTTTGAAACAAAATGACTTTAATCTAATTTTGGAATAGTAACAAAAAGCTTACCATATGTATATATATACAGACACATGCATAATTATCTGTTATGATGGAGATATGTCCCATCAACCTTGTGTGAGTCATTTGGGTAAAAGTCTGATTTCCTGAGATTAAATAAGGTCAATAGAAAACTTTTAGTACAATGTATTAAATTTTTCATTTGTAAAAAATAATACTGAATACAGATTTATAATATATATTATCTACTACAAAACTTTTTGATAATAGTTATAATATAGTGTACCATGAAGTGCTTTACATTTACTAGATAGATTGATATGATTATCACTGGAAGCATCTAAAAAGGTTTTTTTTTTCATTACAGCTATGTTATAAATATAAAATACATAGTTTAATACAGGAAAAATTTCTATTATAATTTTAATGTTTATACATCATCATCAACCATTATCAATCCACTGCAGGATGAAGGTCTCTCCAAGTTTAATCGATCTTCTCCGATCTTTAGCTTCTCTTCTCCACAACACCCCTGCACATTTTCTTATTTTATCAATCCATCTCACATGTGGTCTCTTTCTGGGTCTTTTACAATCTCTTGGAATCCAGTTTAAAACTTCAATTGTCCATATATTATCATCTCTTCTAGAAATATGTCCAGCCCAACTCCATTTCAATCTTTTAATTTTTTCAATAAGGTCAGTAACACCTGTTTGTTGTCTTACCCATACATTGCGTTTTCGATCTCTTCTTGTTACTCCCAACATACATCTCTCCATACTTCTCTGAGTGGTCTGAAGTCTCTGTATTGCTCTTCTATTAAGTGTCCAAGTCTCAAATCTATAAGTAAGAACTGGTAAAACACATTTGTTAAAAACTATTCTTTTCAAACACATAGGCATATTTCCTTTTAGTATCAAGTTATTTCTATCAAAAGCACTCCAATCAAGTTTAATTCTATGATTAATTTCCTCCATTATGTTTCCATCTGTATTAATAATCTGACCAAGGTATTTGTAACTGTTAACTTCTTCTAATTCTTCATAATCAATCTTTATTTTCATATTTTGAGCAAATCGATTAAACATTACTTTAGTCTTTTTAACATTTATCTTTAGTCCTACTTTTCTATTATCATCTGCTAACTCCTGCAACATTTCCTGCAGCTCTGAAGCATTATTTGCAAAAACAACTACATCATCTGCGAAATCTAAATGACTTAAATACTCTCCATTTACTTTCACTCCTTTAGTTTTCCATTTTAATCCACAAATTACTTCTTGCAGCACTGCTGTAAAGAGTTTTTGGAGATATGGAGTCACCTTGTCTTACACCTTTCTCAATGTTGATTTTTCCAGTATCATTATGTAATCTAATTGTTGCTGTTGCATTTTTATAAATATTCTTTAAAATATGACAATATCCTGGATCTATACCTTGATGATCCAATGCTTTAATCACTGAAGAAATGTGTATAGAATCGAATGCCTTTTCATAATCTACAAATCCAAAACATAATGACAACTCAATTTCGTTTGTCCTTTCTATGACTTCTCTCAATACCTGGATATGATCTATTGTACTAAAACCACTTTTAAATCCAGCTTGTTCTCTTGGTTGGTGGAAATCCAAAGTTCTCTGTAGACGAGTTGTAATTATCTTGGTAAAAATTTTATATAAAACTGATAAAAGGCTGATAGGTCTGTAATTTCTAATATCTTCTTTATCACCTTTTTTAAATATTAATATTATTACTGCATTCTTCCAATCTTCCGGTACATCTTTATCATTTAGACATTTGGTATATAACTTTGCTAAAATTGTTTCTATTTCTTCACCTGCTTCTTTTAATATATCAATTATAATTCCATCATTTCCTGGAGCCTTTCCTTTCTTCATACACTTAATTGCATGTCTCACTTCTTCATTTAAAATTCTAGGCAATTCAGAAGATGTAATAGATATAGGAGGTACTTGTTCTTTATTACTATATAATTCTTGATAAAAATCTTCTACCAATTTCATGATGTCATCTCTCTTTTTAGTAATAATTTCATCTTTTTTTCTTATTGCAGATATAAATTTCCTACCAATACCAAAATGTTGTTTAACATTTTTGAGACTTTTATTTTCTTCTACAGCTTTCCTTGCTATTTCACAGTTATACTTTCTTATATCATTTTCAACTCTTTTCCGTACCATTTTACAAAATTCGAGATATTCAATTCTTTTTAATACATCATTTTTGTATATCTTCATATTCCTTCTTTTCTTCATAAATTCTCTAGTCTCAGTAGAAATTTTACTAGTCAATTGCTGCTTTTTTCTACTAACTATGTTTGTTGCAGTTTTTAAAAGTGTATCAGTTATTTTCATATTAATTTCATTCAAATCTATATCATGTTCAAAATCTCCTAACACTTGAAACCTATTTGTAAGTTCTAATTTAAATTCATTAGAATGTTTCTGAAGATTAGGAATATCAACTGTAAATATTGTTTTTCTTAATAATTTTTATCTTTCTAGTTTTACATTAACACGTAACTTACACCTTACTAATCGATGATCACTTCCTGTGTTAAATTTATTAAGAACATTACAATCTTGAAATATGTATTTTCTGTTAGTCAAAATGTAATCCAATTCTATTGTACCTTCATTTGGATGCTTCCATGTCCATTTCCTTTTAACATTTTTCTCAAAAAATGAATTCATAATATAAAGTTTTTCTTTTTCTGCAAACTCCACAAGCCTATGTCCTCTCTCATTTCTATTACCAATGTTTATACATACAATATTATATTTTGTTGTAACAGCACCAAATATATTGTACTTACAATTTTGATGCTAACTATTTTACATAAATTTATGGTTATCATCAATTAGCCTCCACACACCGCATGCTGTTGCTAATCAAAAACCAATAGATATAACATTACCAGGCTGATTTACAATTTACTTTTTTTACACTACTACATGTCAGTGCATAGCACTAGAATTTGCAGGAAGGGGGATCCGATGTCTTTGTCGATGTGAAGGATCATCTGTCACATACGAGACAATTTTTAAAACATTATCCATCTCAGCACGTAGCGCTGGAATTGTCAGAGAGGGGGATCCGATGTTTTTGGTATGTCACAACATTTTTAAAAACAAAATCATTTAATAAAATCTAATATTTTCTTTTTTCAATTGTCTGATCAACAAAAAAAATTTCAACACTATTTTAAAACAATTGATGAAACACAATTCAATTTGAAAATTCCCCTCTCATCAAGCCAAGCTTATTCTTTGAAAGTCTCATAGGTGTCCCTGCACAAAATACATTTTACGTGTGATTTCGATATAATGCTGGAATGTACACTTTTGAAATTTGTTTAATATTAAAAATATGTGTATGGAAGCGCATCTTTTGTCTTACAATTAATACTATCTAAAACTATGACTGGTTGTATAAAAAATAGGTACTTCGAATGCACATGCAAAGACTTAGGGCAACTTGAATTCTACACACCCTCACATCATACTGTAGTGATCTGTGAAGTGTGCAAACTATAGTGATCTGTGAAGTGTGCAAACTACCATGAAGCATAAAAGCTGCTTAGTGGCCAATATGAACAGAACTGTTCTATAGGCCGTGTGAGCAGTATATTTCTGTGCTTTTGCGTGGAAACAGTGATATCAGGCGGTGTGCGGTGGCTAATCAATGACAACCAAGTTTATTAATGATTATTACCAATCTTTTATTAAATAATATTACCCCTAGCCCAGAAATAAACTTTACACTTCAATTAAGATTACAAATATATATAAATTATATGAACTAACTCAAGAAAAAATATAAAAATAGTAATAAAAAACTTACAATTACTTTTTTATAAAGCTGCTTTAATATTTCAACCAGCAGACTGGTTTTCATCAGAAAGCACAACAAAATAAACATTTAGCTTTGCTTTTTGATGAAAAACAATCTGCTGGTTGAAATATTAAAGCAGCTTTATAGAGAAGTAACTGTGTTTTTTATTACCATTATATATATAAAAAATATTTTGCGGGTTCATCCATGTTAAAAACTTTTAATATTAATATACTGACATTTCAACTTGGTCACACAAGCCATCCACAGAGTCATAAAAGGTAGAAAGATGGTTGTAGAGGTGCTACAGTCACTGATTTGAAAAAAAAAAACGTTAAAGTTCCACCAATAGCAAAAATGTTAAATTTAGGAATGTTTTTTAAAAAAATCTTTCCAAATAGGAGAAAGTTTGCATGTATCATCTCGTTTATTGATACAATCTGGCCTTTTTTTTCTCAATGGCTTCTCTAATTTTGCACTGGTAGAGATTATCACATCTGGATATGATCCTGGTACTAAAAAATCAATTTTATGACCTGAATCTATAGTATGGAGTGAGAGTGTTGATGATGATGAGTGTTGTTTAACTGCATCCATATATAAAAGGAACTACAGACAGTATCGGACGTATATTAAAATGCTATAATATAAATACAGCATTTTCTACTCATCAAAAGATCAGTAATATAATAACCAAGCCTAAGGATTCAATCCCTCTTGAATCTCATGGTGTCTATCAAATCTCATGTAAAAATTGTAAAGCTTTTTACGTAGGTATAAGTAATCATTGCATCAGTGTTAGGAGAGATGAGCATGCTAATGCAGTTAAACAACATTCATCATCATCAGCACTCTTACTCCATACTATAGATTCAGGTCATAAAATTGATTTTTTTAGTACCAGGATCATAACCAGATGTGATAATCTTTACCAGTGCAAAATGAGAGAAGCCATTGAGACACTTAAATGGCCAGATTGTATCAATAAGCAAGATGATACATGCAAACTTCCTCCTATTTGGAAAGATTTCTTTAAAAAACATTCCTAAATTTAACATTTTTGCTATTGGTGGAACTTTAACGTTTTTTTTTTCAAATCAGTGATTGTAGCACCTCTACAACCATCTTTCTACCTTTTATAACTCTGTGGATGACTTGTGTGACCAAGTTGAAATGTCAGTATATTAATATTAAAAGATTTTAACACGGATGAACCCGCAAAATATGTTTTTTATATATTTAACCTGTGCAAATCTTCATTTTAATACACATACACACGCACACACACACACATATATAGTGTACTAATGCCCAAAACTAAATGCATTTATAAGTAACCATTAAAAAACAGTCAACGCTTAGACAATCCAATATAGACTACAATCAAAATTTCAAACTATTGTCAAGGCAACCTCCTTTTAGCAATAGAGATGGAATCCCATCTCTATTAATGGCCCCATATCTTTCTATAGGGCTGCAGAAAGGAGTTTGCTATTAACAGAAAGGAGACCCTTTGGTTTCTCTTGGAGGCCTTGAAGGAACCGAGCAGGGCAAAATTCTAATGTCCACTCCATACGTTCTTGTTATTGCAGCTGTGATTACAATGTGATTATTCATATACTATACGGACATGGATGGGCTGCTCACCAATATGCATTAGCCAGCAAGATGAGTTTATTGGCTTTTTACCTCTGAGTTTAAGATCAAGAAACACCATGGTCTTTCTTCTCAGTTGCCTGATAGGGCAGAAGGAATGTATGTGTAAATGATACATATTTTTCCAATAGATATATACAAAAATAAATCATGGCCCTTGGTCCCAGTATGCTGTAAAGTCACTAACCAAGGCAGCAGTTGGTGGCCGAAGGGGCTAAGAATTCCCTGATTGTGGACCCAGGCTGCCATTTGATGATGACTTTTTATTTAAGTACTTTAAACTGCAGATCACTTTCAAGTGAGGGAAGATTGTAAGAGTTAGAAGAAGAACTGTTTTATATTAAATGGGACATTATTGGATTATGTGAAGTTAGAAGAAAAGATTAAGAAACAATTGATTTAAAAAGTGGACACATCCTCTACTATAAACGCACAAATATTGAAAATACAAGTGGAGTAGGATTTATTATAAATAAAAAATGGAAGAATAACATTGTGAAGATTGATGGTGTATTGGACAGAGTGGCAAGATTAGTTATACAACTTAATAGCAGATACCAAATGCAGATAATTCAGGTTTATGCCCCAACAAGTTCTCATAGTGATGAAGTAGTAGAAGATTTTTATATGAATGTACAAAAGGCTTTTGATCAGAGTAAACAACATTTTAAAATTGTTACGGGATACTTTAATGCTAGGATTGGTAAACAAATGAATGATGAAAATACTGTACATAATTTTGATTATGGTAATAGAAATGAGAGAGGATATAGACTTATGGAGTTTGCAAAAAAAGAAAAACTTTATATTATGAATTCTTTTTTTGAAAAAAATGTTAAAAGGAAATGGACATGGAAGCATCCAAATGAAGGTACAGTACAGCAGAATTGGATTATATTTTGAATAACAGAAAATACATATTTCAAGATTGTAATAATCTTAATAAATTTAACACAGGAAATGATCATCAATTAGTAAGATGTAAGATACATGTTAATTCAAAACTAGAGAGAGAAAAATTATTAAGAAAAACAATATTTACAGTTGATATTCCTAATCTTCAGAAACATTCTAATGAATTCAAATTAGAACTTACAAATCAGTTTCAAGTACTAGTAGATTTTGATTATAATTCAGATTTGAATGAAATTAATATGAAAATGACTGATACACTTTTAAAAACTGCACCAAAAATAGGTGGCAGAAAAAGGAGCAATTGGCCGATAAAATTTCTACTGAGACTAAAGAATTTATGAAGAAAAGAAGGAACATGAAGATATACAAAAATGATGTATTAAAAAGGATTAAATATCTCGAATTTTGTAAAATGGTATGGAAAAAAGTTGAAAAAGATATAAAAAAGTTTAACTGTGAACTAGTAAGGAAAACTGTGGAAGAGAATAAAAGTCTTAAGAGTGTAAAACATTTTGATATTGGTAGGAAATTTATATCTGCAATAATAAAAAAAACCATGGAATTATTACTAAAAAGAGAGATGATATCATGAAATGGGTAGAAGACTTCTATCAAGAATTATATAGTAATAAAGAACAAGCACCTCCTATATCTATTACATCTTTGGAATTGCCCAGAATTTTAAATGAAGAAGTGAGACAGGCAATTAAATGTATGAAGACAGGAAAGACTCCAGGTAATGATGGAATTATTATTGATATATTAAAAGAAGCAGGTGAAGAAATTGATTTTTTTTAGCAAAGTTATATACCAAATGTCTAAATGATAAAGATGTTCCAGATGATTGAAAGAAGGCAGTATTAATATTAATATTTAAAAAAGGTGATAAAGAATATATTAGCAATTTCAGACCTATCAGCCTGTTATCAGTTTTATACAAAATTTTTATCAAAATAATTACAACTTGTCTACAGAGAACATTGGATTTCTATCAATCAAGATAACAAGCTGGTTTTAAAAGTGGTTTTAGTACAGTAGATCATATTCAGGTATTGAGAGAAGTTATAGAAAGGGCAAATGAATATAAGTTGCCATTGTATTTTGGATTTGTAGATTATGAAAAGGCATTTGATTCTATAAACATTTCTTCAGTGATTAAAGCATTGAATCATCAAGGTATAGATCCAGGATATTGTCATATTTTAGAGAATATTTATAAAAATGTAACAGCAACAATTAGATTGCATAAAGATACTAGGAAAGTCAACATTGAAAAGGGTGTAAGACAGGGTGACTCCATATCTCCAAAACGTTTTACAGCAGTGTTGCAAGAAGTATTTTGTGGATTAAAATGTAAAGCTAAAGGAGTGAGAGTAAATGGAAATTATTTAAATCATTTAGATAATGCAGATGATGTAGTTGCTTTTTGCAACTTATGCTTCAGAGCTGCAGGAAATGTTGCAAGAGTTATCAGATGAAAGTAGGACTAAAGATAAATGTTAAAAAGACTAAAGGAATGTTTAATATATTTTCTCAAAATATAAAAATAAAGATTGATTATGATGAGTTAGAAGAAGCTAACAGTTACAAATACCTTTGTCAGATTATTAATACAAATGGAAACAATAGATAAAATTAATCATAGAATTAAACTTGGTTGGAGTGCTTTTGGTATAAATAACTTGATACTAAAAGGAAACATGCCTATGTGTTTAAAAAGGGTTTTTGATAAATGTGTTTTACCAGTTCTTACTTATGAATCTGAGACATGGACACTTAATAGAAGAGCAATACAGAGACTTCAGACCTGTAATAAGAGATCAAAAACACAATGTATGGGAAAGAGAACAAACAGGTGTTACTGACCTCATTGAAAAAATTAAATGACTGAAGTGGAATTGGGCTGGACATATTGCTAGAAGAGATAATATATGGACAATTGAAATCTTAAATTGAATTCCAAGAGATTGTAAAAGATCCAGAAATAGACCACATGTGAGATGGATGGATAAATAAAAAAGTGTGCAAGGAGGATATGGAGCAGAGATTGGAAAAGATGGATTGAACTTGGAGAGACCTTCATCCTGCAACAAATCGATAATGATTGATGATGATGTTATTTATATGGACACTAAACATAACAACTTGACCACGGAGATTGAAATTATTGATAGAAAAAAGTTTAAATAAAACTCTTTAAACAAGTAAATATAAACTGTTCTAAATGCAGACTAATAAATAGTCAATTATAACATTACAAATTGCAATTGTATTACTTAAAAAATAAGAGTAATAATTCTCAAGGCTAAATAGGTTTATAATTAACCATTAGAAACCAGTTAACAATTAGACAATCCCCATATAGATAACAATCAAAATTTCAAACTGTTGTCAATGCAACCACCTTTTAGCAATAATTACACTTATTATTTAAGTAATACTTTCTATTATAATTGACTATTTATTAGTCTGCATCCAGAACAGGTTTTATTTACCTGTTTAAAGAGGTTTATTTAAACTTTCTATCAATAATTTCAATCTCTGTGATCTCAAGTTGCTGTCTTTAGTTTCTATACAAATATATGAGTGGGATTCCATCTCTATTGTTAAAAGAAGTTGCCATGACAACAGTTTAAAATTTTGATTGTTATTTATTCTAAAATATCTTTAGTAAAACAAATAATATATGTTTACAAATGATACCATAGGCGTACTTAATAATTACCTGTTAACATAATGGTAAAATAGGACAAAACTTAATAAATTAATACATATTTTGGTCATCAAGGACTTTATCTAGAAAGCTGAAAAAGTTTCCATGTTTCCTCATATAAAAGTTTTGTAGATAAGATTCTGTCTCTGTCTTTAAGTTTTAAGTCTTAAGAGTTTGTAGAAAATAAGCATCAACATCCGGAAGAGGACGAGTAAATTGTTTCTTACATCTGGCCAACCATAGAGAATGTCAAGAAAATCAACAGTCTGATGGTTGGGGTGTCTCCAGAATGCAGGCAGTCCTTAATTGAGATAATCTTGTAGAAGTCCACTTTAGAATTCTGATAGATAAACATCTTAATATTCCCAAGTTCGGTGCAGGAGTAGATGATGTGGTCAAACATTTCATCTTGATTGCAGCAGTTAGAGCATAATGGATCAATCTCACTGATTTGTCTCCTACAGCTCAGGAACCAGTTTGTAGATATAGCATGAAGATTGACTTTAACTAGGTAGTCCAAAAACTTTGGCTCCAATGCCCAAAATTTAAAAAGGACTACAAGTTTGTAATTGGATAAGGCAAGTTTCGGTCTGATAATGGTGACCTGAGGGTTGATTAGTTGATATGCTTGCCAAAGTGTAACTTTAGCATGAAAGGTATTTTCTGAGATATTGTTAAATTTATGAATGTCATGAAGCAACATGTCAAGCCAGCAACTATCAGCAGGTGGAGGCTGATCTGTAGGTTGAACAATGTCAGCAAACTGCATATAGCCATATTTCTGAATTAAATTGTTAATAAGTGTATAGGATTTCTGGAAATACATTGCAGGAATGGAGTGAAATGACATGTCGCTTGACTTGTGGTGCTGTTGCATATTGGCAATGCTTATGGAAACCACACGGCCTTTCCAGAATAGCTTCGCACATAATGAATTGATATTTTTTACAAAGGATTTAGTGACTGAAATTATCGTCAGATATGAAATTTTGGACATTACTTTCATATTAAGTAAGGCAACCTTTGCTTGAAGGGAGAGAGATACCTTGGATAAGGTTTTAGTAAGCTGACTGGTAGATTGGATAATTGACTGCTGAATTTCCATGAACATAGCAGATTGTGATTTGTGAATTGAAAATCCAAGGAATCTTTGTGGATCAGCTATGTAATCAGATGAGATTTTCTTACCTGAAAAAATTGTCCATGTAGATGACTTGCTCGGATTAATCTTTAACTGGAGTGTATTAGTAAAATTATCCACTATTTGATATAGTTTTGTTAAGTATTTTTTTGAAGGGAGGATGACTAGAACATTGTCCATGTATGCTATTGAACTGATAGATCTTTTAAGATATGGAACAAATACTCCTGAAATCCTATCATTAATATCCATCAAAAGAGGGTTTATATAGGTAATAAATAGTAGGGCACTGAGAGGGGATCCTTGTGGAATAGATGTTAGGGTTGAAACTACTTGTGTTGACCCATTCAAAGAGATATATATCTGCCTATTATAAAGATGGATTCCAATATTTGTATAATTTCTGTAGAGATGCCAAAGTCTGACAATTGATTCAGAAGAATGTTGATATTGACAAAGTCAAAGGCTTGAGAAATGTCTAATTGGACAGCAACCAGCTTTGAGAGTCTATTATTATGGATGTAACTAAACAGCATCTTTACCTCACCAATCACTATCAATGCAGATAAACCTTTCTTGGCATACTGTGTATGGGCAATTTTATCCAGTATCTTACCTTGAATTTTTTCTTTTATAGCTCCTTCAATTATTTTAATTAAAATAGGAGACATAAAAATTGGTCTAATGTTCTTAATATCTGTAGGGTCCCGATTCTTTCTTTAGAAAAGGAACCAATGCTATTGGGTAAAGATTATGAATAATTCTCTTCTGTTCCGATAGGTGGTTTATCATATTCATTATAATGGGTATAGTAAAATTGCTGAGATGGGCCAAAAAGAACTTAGGAATGGCATGCATGCCTGGATGTACACTGTCTGGCAAATGTGCAAGCCTATCTTTGATGTCAGCTATTGTAATGCCATGTTCTTCAATGCTATCTGACTTATTCCAATCACGATGTTCAGCAGGTGACTTATCCCAATCACGATGTTCAGCAAGTAACACCTTCCACAATAAGTCTTCATAATACTTAGCAATATGCAAGATTATATGGTGTCCAGAGATCTTGACACCATTTAAATCTAGTACTGTTGGTAAATCTTGTTTCCTCCTAGCTCCCAGTGCCCATCTAAGATTTCCTTAGGTCCAGCAATGCTGACTGGTAAGGTTTATCTTAGCCCTCTTTGTGCAATATATTCAGCAAGGGCAACCTGCTTAGACTTATACTGAGCTTTCAGAGTAAGTAGGTTTTCAATGGAGGAGTGATCAGTGGAGAATTCCTTAATTTTATTATTGATATTCTCCAATTCATTCATAAGGATAATGGGTCCTCTCAATTTGTGAGTTGTGAGTGTAATGGCTAATTAGAGTTTGTAATATTTGAATAAATGCAAACCAAGCTTCCTCCAGAGGTCTAGATAAGATGTTAATCTTGTGATATAAGATGTAGGCCTCGGAGGAAATGGCCTCAGTCATTGTGGCCTTGGTAATCATTCTAATAGACCTATCAAGCTTAACTGGATTACAGTTATCTATCACAATGCATGCTACTAAGGCATGATGGTCAGAGAAGGCCAGAGGTTATAAGGTGGCCTCCAGGCCATAATATAGCTCGGATGTATGGCAACTTCTAATATAGAAAGAGAAGGCATTAGATGGAAAGAACTCTTGGCCATTAATAAAACATCTATTGAACAGGTGAATGTATTTGTTAATGAAAACTTCATAGGTGGTATTGAAGTCTTCAATGATAATAGATGGATAGCTATTGTTGGCTGTAATCAAGTTTAGAGTGTTAACGATATGCAGATAGAAGGCTGGATTGCTCGAAGTATATATATATAGAAGGTGTTGATTGTAATGCCATCATAGGTATGGTTAATAGAAATAATATTGTGGTCTGTATATAGAATTTGTTGGGGGGTAGCTTATGATTAATTAAAATACCTACCCCTCCTGCAGCTGATTGATTCAAAGTAAGATGTATATAGCCAAGCTCACTAAGCACAGTGGTAATTTTGCTGCTAGAGTTATGGTGAAACTTCGTTTCTCCCATGAATAAAACGTGAGGGGAGACAGAGTTGAACCAATGTCTTATAGCATGCACCCACAAGAGTGAATTTAGACCCCTGACATTGAGATCAACTATCCTACACTTCACACTAGACATTGTTAGTTGCTAGGCTGTCATTAACCGCTTGCCTGTCTTCCATAGATTCGGTTGGTTGAGCTGGTGAGTTAATACAGAACTCTTGTGAATGTTCAGAAATTTTTTTAGATAGAGGCTGATTTTGGTCAGCTGCTTGATCCCCTTCAAGATCATTTTGATGAATACTAGAACCAGATAATGCAGTTTTGCATTTTCCCTCTGTTTTTTGATATGAAGTATGAGCTGTTACAGCTGCATCTGTCTTTGGATTAGGCTAATGGGCTAACCTTAATTTTCTGTTATCATCCTCATCTGATCTAGTAATGGCTCTTCCAGTTAATTTTCTTTTATTATTAATTATAATGGAATTAACGTGCCATTTCAGACTGAGAATCATAGTCACACGATTCATCTAGTACTTTAGGTGCATTAGATGCTTCAATACTAGACGGCTTGGGTGAATCATTCCTTGTAGTAGGATACACATTAGATTTATAGTTTACTTGACATGAATTTCCATTTGTTTTAAAGATTAAAGAAATGAGATGAAGGGTATCTTGACGGTAACTGTGGATTACTGGGTTTAAATCTTTAGTATTATAGCTGTTAAGTTTGCTGGCAGTAGAACTTAATTAAGTCCTTCTGTCAGTTGCTGAGAGTTTGATTTTTGCTGTATGACTATATTATTGCCAGTGTTTTGGTGAATATCTATCTTTAAATTTTTTTGTTTCACTGTGATTTGACTTATGGTACATTCTTCTCAAAGGGTATAGTTCTCTCAGTGATTTGGAATTGATCCAAATCTATTTTGGGTGGTTGAGAAGCAGAAGGTTCATAGACAGCTTATGTTCTGCAGAATCATTCACCAAGTTGACAGTTATGACATTGCACCTGTGGAACTTGTTCTTTCGATTCCCACACTGATTGCAAACTCTAGCCATGTAGTCCTTGATTAAATGTGTCCTCTGGCCACAGTGAAAGCACTGTGGCCTAACACCATGAAACAACATTATCATAGGACCTTTGTATTCTATAGTGGTAGGAATATCAGTCGGACTGACATCTTGCCTAAGATGAAGGCTAAATGTGGCAGTATTTGAAAGGATCAAAGGACTTGCTTGCTCCTGAGGCAGGTATTAAAATCTACTGACTTTCTCAAACTGACTTAAGATGTCATGTAGTTGAGCCTCTTCAAACCCAATATAGTTCTTAAATCTTTCCCGAGAGCAGCTGATTGATTGAGGTCTATGTAGCATATAAAATTACCCTCAAGTGTTTTATATGTACTCTTAAAATTGTTCCTATTGGTCCAATTGTTATATTCTATTGCTAGATAATGGTCATTAGGGTGGGTGAGAATTCAATGAATTTCATCTCTGCCCTAATCATATTACTCACAGCATTAATTGGGAACTTCAAGAGAGAGCACTTTTGATCAGTGATGGCCATTATAATGCTTTTATCACTGTTGTAATAAGATAGTGACTTAAGGAGATTGATTGGAATTGTTTGATTGAACCTATACGTTAGGTCCTGATACTGATCTCCATTAAAGTTTTCCATCATGGAGTCAGAACCAGGATTTAAATGAGTGCTATTATCATCATGTTGATTGTCTGGCTCAATCAGGTTCATTAAAAGTGAGTATATTTCCATTTGGTATTTGGGTTTTGTAAGGTTTGTTATTTAATAGAGCGAGATTATAGAGATTTTCCAAATTCTCTTTAACCTGTTTTGAACCAATTTTTGCAATGCTAGCATATGTTGGCCTATTTTATATTATCTATTTCAGATTTAATATATCTATCTAATTGCACGAGTATTATTATCTATTTCAGATTTAATATATCTATCTAATTGCACATGTATTCTGTGTTGACATCTAGTTCTCTAGATAAAATCCTGCACTCATCGCTAAAATTTACATTTTTGGCAAGGTTTCCATTTAGTGAATTCTTGGGTTTTCTCGAGGTGTAATAAACGAGTGCTACATCATTTAATTTAATAATTTTCTCTTTTTTTTATTATATGAGCTCGTATGATCAGAATATTCATCTCCAAATATACATTACTATGGCTTTGGCTAATGTTACTACTCTCTATGCTTTGGGAATAGCTGACTTTAGTTTCATTCATGTATGAATTAGTATTTAGCTTATTGTCAGAAATTGGATTTATTACTTAATTTAACTGCTTGTTTGAAACACTTTGGTAGTTTGTTTTTAATTTTTTCATGTTGGATACTGGCATTCCAGTCTTCAAAATCTTCGCATGGACCGGATTCTGAACTGGCGTAAGCAGTAGTGGAATCATCTCTGTAAGAGGTATGTTTTATAATATCCTCAATTTGAAAACAAGTTTTTCTTATATCTTTGGTATTGATTGAATCTTTTGCTATATTTTGGTCTGATTTTTCTTGTAAATTTTTAGCTTGTAAAATGCAATGGTCATTTAAGCATTTGTTCATCGGAGCATGTTCAGCCTTAACATATGTATCGATTGGTTCAGCGTTATGTTTAGGGCTCCGGAATGAAGTACAGTTTTATTAGTTGTTTGAGATTGATTTAGGGTTATATTTGATTTTCTTAATATAAGGCGGCCGAAAAGACTCTTTTTTAATATTATTTTCTGTTTCGAGAACTGATCGGCAAGAGCCAGATCTTTTATTATGAACGGAACCTGTGGCAGAACCGTCCAATAAAGAGCTGTTATCGCTATTTGAGGTAAGATTTTTGGAAATATATTTTTTAATTTTAGGGGTACCAAATTTAGGTTTAGAGTCACGCAGGTTAGGTGCATTTAGAGACAATGAACAATTAGATTGGTTTACTAAGTCATGTTTAGAATTTGTATCTGAATTATGTAGGGCTTGGCCTGATAGAACCACATCTGAATTAATGTTCGATTTGTCTAGCATGAGGCCTATGCTTACGTTAGTTGAGTTTGACATTGAGTC
This sequence comes from Epiperipatus broadwayi, assembly GCA_028023455.1. Lineage (NCBI taxonomy): Eukaryota > Metazoa > Onychophora > Udeonychophora > Euonychophora > Peripatidae > Epiperipatus > Epiperipatus broadwayi. The sequence goes on from JAQFVV010000035.1 coordinate 1,023,849, forward strand.
AAATTCTAATAATGAATTATCTCGATGAGATTGTTGATTGATTCCTAATTTCTTATTAGGATGAGAAACTTTAGATTGAATTTTGTCATTTGTAGTACTGGTTTTCTTTTTTTTTGAATTTTTTGGCTCGCTATGTTTTACCATGGTGCATTTTCCCACAGACTCATTTTTTATATTTATTTTACGTTTCTTGGATTTATTTTTTAAATCCATACATTAAAATATTTTAAAATCTTACCTGTATTGACTATTTTAAGTTACACGCAGATTAAGAAAAATAAAATAATCAAAAAAATGTTAATATATATTTAGATTGCAGTATTTTAACATAAGATATACTTTGCTTCACTAATAGCTTTTTGCAATAGAACAATTTTGATTGTTATTTATATTGGGATTGTCTAAGTGTTGACTGGTTTCCTATATATAGATTAAAATTTCCATTCTACCATATATTCTTGAAATGTATAAATATAATTTATGATGTTAATTACATTCCATAGTCTGTTTGCAACCCAGTTGTTTTACATGATGAAATGAGATCAGTAACAAATATTGTATAATGTTACATTGTAGGTATGTGTCTAATGATTGCTTTGGTTTATTTTGTGTTGCCTATGTTTTTAAGATAGATTTATGTGGCTTTGGTTATCAATTTGTATATCCTGAAAATAGCTATAAAGATCTACCTGTCAATCTGACTATCCATTTATTTACAACATATCTTTCCATCAATCTATTTATTTACTTATTTATCTATCATCCAGCTGTTCATGTAAGTGACTAATTAATGAATGAGAAATTTATTTTTTAATTAGGTTAAAAATGATAAATTTGTTAAATAATATATTGAATATGACCTCTATTAAAGTGGATGCTCAAAAGATAATGTAATTAGAATCCTTAGATATGCTAACCACTATCTAATGCTTCACCATAGATAACAGTTATTTTATTTAAAAGTGAGAAAGATCTTATAAACAGATTTATTTATATTTGTTGTGTTTACAGACCTGCACAATGTGGTTAACTATTTTATTAAGTTTATATATAGTATATACTTATAAACAAAATAGTTGATAAACAATTTACTTGATTTGGCTAAGTATAACATTTAGTTGCCATACAACTATGCTTGGATATACTTTTAGCTACATCACATGTAGCTAACAGTTTCCAGTTTAACCATGAACATACCTTGCTGCTTTTGTAATCAAATATGGGACAAACAGTGTAATATCCATTGTTTGCTGCCCTTTCTACCAAATGATTACCAATTTACAGTAAGGTTAGCAGTTTCCAATTTGACCATGAAATACCTTGCTGCATTTGTAACCAAATATGGGACAAATAGTATAATATCCATTGTTGCCTGACATTTCTACCAAATAGATTGAAAATTTAAGCCAGGTCCCCCTTCTTTAATGGGAACAATTAGATTTACTGAACAACTTCACCCACTGGCTTGTTTCTGACATTAGCTATATTTTATCTATACATATATCCATTCGTCTGTAGCAATGAATGCTGAATCTGAAGTAAGTCACTACAATATTGCTATTTATTATGAAAAAATGATATAAATACATATTATAGTCAGGTAAAAATTAATTCCACTTTAAATAAACATTATCTTAATTAAATTCCCAGCTAATCAGAATTTATTTGTGTTATAATTCATAACAGAAAGCAATCCAATTTTCAGTAAAGAAATCAACATCTGTTTCCACACAGTAAATTTTGACAGTTGTATGAATGGTAGAAGTTGGTGGCGTTGGGATATGACAATTGAGAAAGATTTTCAAAATTACTCTCCTAGCTATTCGATATTTATTTTTTTTAGTTAACAATTTATAATATCTAAATAAACTTTCATTCCATATTTATTAAACATAGAACATATTTCTAAACAGAGCAAAACTCTCCATACAGTATTGCCACCTGTGCTAAATAGAGTAATCAATGGATGCCAGAAGGTTTGTGCATAAAATCCCTATCTAATGCCTACTCATCCAATATCCCCAGACTAGTTTCTGGCTTGTGGCCTTCGTCAGTGAGGAGCTTTGGATCTGAGAGCACTGCATCTAGATCTTAGGATCTAATGCAACCCTCTAGCAACTACCTTCTATCTCTACTTAACTACAAAACTGAGAATGAAATTGAAAACACAAAAAATATTTTCAATCTAAGCTCAATAGCTTATATAGTCATATAGGTCTGAACTCAGTTCAGCACCCATACATTTTGGTGTCTTTGGCTCTTTTACAACCATAGATACCACTATCCTATCAGGCAGGATTGGTGTTAAACCATTAAGCATCACATGATCACATTTCCTATACTAGCACATTAATTGTTGATAAACAGCAAAACTCTCCATACAGTATTGCCACCTGTGCTAAACAGAGTAATCAATGGATGCCAGAAGGCTTGTGCATAAAATCCCTATCTAATGCTTACTCATCCAATATCCCCAGACTAGTTTCTGGCTTGTGGCCTCCGTCAGTGAGGAGCTTTGGATCTGAGAGCACTGCATCTAGATCTTAGGATCTAATGCAACCCTCTAGCAACCACCTTTTATCTCTACTTAACTACAAAACTATGAGAATGAAATTGAAAACACAAAAAATATTTTCAATCTAAGCTCAATAGCTTATATAGTCATATGGGTCTGAACTCAGTTCAACACCCATAAATTTTGGTGTCTTTGGCTCTTTTACAACCATAGCCACCACTATCCTATCAGGCAGGATTGGTGTTAAACCATTAAGCATCACATGATCACATTTCCTATACTAGCACATTAATTGTTAATAAACAGAGCAAAACTCTCCATACAGTATTGCCACCTGTGCTAAACAGAGTAATCAATGGATGCCAGAAGGCTTGTGCATATAAAATCTCTATCTAATGCCTACTCATCCAATATCCCCAGACTAGTTTCTGGCTTGTAGCCTTCGTCAGTGAGGAGCTTTGGACCCGAGAGCACTGCATCTAGATCTTAGGATCTAATGCAACCCTCTAGCAACCACCTTTTATCTGTACTTAACTACAAAACTATGAGAATGAAATTGAAAACACAAGCTATTGAGCGTAGATTGAAAATATTTGTGCTAGTATAGGAAATGTGATCATGTGATGCTTAATGGTTTAACATATTTCTAGGTGTTGTCTTAATTGATAAATGATACCAAAAGAAAAAAAAAAAGAGTTATTGATAAAGAAATACCTCTGATTTATTATATGTAGAATTATCAAGTTTAAATGAGTGATGTCTAGTGTCTTCATAAAAGAACATTAGATATTTTTGGAGAAAATTTGCAGAGAAATAGGAAGACACACTTTGAAAACTTATAGTAGCACATACAAAAAAAGAAATTTTGAACAGATGGCATAATTAAATTTTTCTCATGTGCCATAGCATTAGCCGGGAAGCGAACTCGCCAACCCGGGACAAATGCTTGTAAAACAGCTGTCGCTGACCTCTCAACCACCAATGCTTGACATAATGTAATTAAGCTTTTTCAATGAGGATATTTGATAGACTGCAATTTAACGATAGTCATAAAATAGCTCAAGTGGTTTTTAATTATTTTTAAGGAAAGGCAAGCAGCCAAGTTAGTGAGTAGAAAGATGGCTACAATAGTGAAGATTGAGAAATATCATCAATATAAGACAAAGTTAAAGATATTAAAAATGAATAGAGAAAAAAAAATCAAATACATATATAAACAAGCATAAAATCAGTGATGAGACATTTTGTGATAATTATAAAGAATTACTCCAAACTGAACAGAATAACTTGAAAAATTTGTTTTGAAAAATATATATTATCTTAAAAATAGTTAGTTATTAGAATGCAGACAGATGTAAAGTCAGAATACAAAATGAGCAGACTTGGGTTTTAGATTGTGATTATATAATAAGAATGATTTTATAATTAAAGCTATTAAATCAGTAAATATAGTACTGCAAGAAATGAAAAAGAAAATATTTTAGATGCCATTTTAAATTAAATAATGGTAAAGAAAAAAATGTAATTGTTATCAGGTTTCTTTAATCTTATTAGGTCAGAAATCATCAACTTTAATAATGACACCATGTCCATTGCTCTGCACGACAAGACAAAACTGCGTATTTTAAATATATTAAATAGTTATAGATTCATAAGCTCTAATAAAAAAAAAAAATGTGTGAATTTTTTGATATGTAACTTCCTCAGAATAATCTTATATTTTTAATAAACGTTTCATTTTTAAAACTCTAGTTTTTGATAGTCCTAAATTCAAGGATTTAACAGAATGATTTGTTGAGAATTAGTTTGGTATGATTTTAGCCTTTAGAATTAAAGTAAACCATAAAACCTAGAAATGAATCAGAGATCTAATACAAAAAAAAAATACAAATTTTATTTATCTATTTTTTTTAAAGAAATTACATAGTATACCATGAAAGATAGTTATTAGAAATAAATCTGGTTCTCACTTAACTAAAAACAAAAAATTGCTAAAAGTTAATGTATTTTGATTTATTAAAGCACTAATAATTAAGACTAGATTATTAGATGTAAATCTCTTGCCGATATATAAAAAATGCTTATTAGATGTTACATCTCATGGAGGTTAGAAATGCAACAACATTAAATAACCAGATGTACTCGGCTTATAAAGGCTGTGTTTTTTTTAATTGGTTGCTTTAACAATTTTTTTTAAAGATTTAATGTAAATTAAACAAAAGATTTTAACATTATATAAATAAATATGAGAAATTCACAATTGGAAAAAAAAAAAGGAACAATTTGGCCTGTTTGGTAGACTTCAGAAATGTACTTGGCAAGTATTAATAAAGTTAAATTAAAAATTTTAAATACACCTGTTATATTTCATTTGCAAATTTGATTGCATTATGAACAACTGCTTTGTAAATATGGTTTGTTAATGGTGGAATTAATATGCTTTGTAATACAAATGTAATACATTTTTTAATTGGTTGTGAATTTGACAGCGTTATGAAAAAATATGCATTTGCCATTCAGAGATAAAGAAAATAGGAATTTTACATACATATAGATTGTATATAGGTAAAGATACAACTTCAGATGCTGGCCAATGTCTGGGTACTCTAGCTATTTATCACAGTAAAAGTGTGATAGGTGACACATCTCAAACATCACAACACTTCTGCAGGAGTGTCAACTAGCATGCCAGTTCGGCCAAGAAGTCTCCATATAGATGCTCATCAATAAGCTCTAATCAGTAAGTTGTATTTGCATTTGGTTGTAGTATCATTTTAATTGTAAGCTATCATTTTGTAGTAATCACTTGATTTTATATTTTAGGTAAATTGTATCTAACAAAATGAAGTGTTTGCCATAAGCTAACAGATAGGATAAATAATATTACATTGCACTGATGCTAAACCACTAAATTATGTTCTTAAGTTTAACTCTATAATGAATTTAACATTTCATTCATTATTTGTTTTGTTTTATTTTGTATGTAGTGACTGTTTTAGTAGTAATTTTTAATAAATTACAAATTTTATTGAAGTTCTTTATTATAATATTTAAATTATACCAATTATTGATCAATATTAACTACTTGTTATAAGGGATGTTATTATTAGGGATTGCAAATGCCAGTCTGGAAAAATATTTTGAAGGGCTCCTAGGAAAATGAAAGGTACTAATATCTTTATTCTACGAAGTGTTCAACTGATGGATTATTTTAGGTAAGTGTTATTATATGTTACTTTATTGGAAATTTAATGATGAATGCAAATAATTTATTAACAAAAGTATAGTTTTCAAATTAATGCATGAAAATAATTTTTAAAACTATTAAAAAATTGTTCTTTTTTTTATTACTTTGAATATCAATGGCTATATTTTTTCAGCTTAATTACATTCTTTGGTGTTTTATGTTTCAAAAATATATATATTATGTCATTTTTGAATAATACAAACTTAAGTTATTATAAAATTTGTGACTTAATATAATTTTTTAAATATTCAATATTTTTTCAGCTTAATTACATTCTTTGGTGTTTTTTGTTTCAAAAAATATATATTATGTCATTTTTGAATAATACAAACTTAAGTTATTATAAAATTTGTGACTTAATATAATTTTTAAATATTCAATATGGCTGCTTCGATGATGAAATGGCATATTGCATCATAACTATTTTCTAATTAAATGATCTTCGTTATAGTGAAAGATACCAGATTTCAAATTTCTCAACGATCAATTTACTCTTATGATGAAACTCAATCTAAGAACTTGGAAGCTTCAATATCTCCCATGTTTCAAATTCAAGTATGCAGCTTACATATCTTAACCCATTTCAGAAATTATATATTTTAGCAGGCAAAAAAATAAAAAAGATTTTAAAAAGCCCATTTCAAAACAAAAATTCCTAACAAGTTCTCATAAAGAAAGTATAAAAAAGACTGTTTGCTATGCTGTTAGTTGGTGAGAGTTAGGGCAGTTTTCCATACTTATTGTTTTATTAAACAATCTAAAGATTTTCAAGTTAGCCAGCCTGGACTTGAATTCAGACTATAGATGGGTATGTGGATGTATCATTATTCCACAATGACACCTTTTTGCAAATTTTAGTAACTGCAGTGCTTTTGGTAAAGAATTAAACATATCAAGACATCACACAACTTCATTATCATGCTATTTAGATCAGTTCATAGACCATTCAGTTAATCATCTTTTATTGATCATCAGATAGTTGTTAATGCATTGCTCATAAAAATAATAATTAAAGTATGATGAACCAATGGATTACCTGTGAGAAGTAAAATCATTTTACTATAAATTTACCATTAGTTACAGAATAAATTATTAAAAAAAACAAACACTGTAGTATTTTTAGATAAAATGTTTATTTTTTGTACAATTTATAAAATTTACATTTTTTTTAAATATAAAATCTAATTTGATTATCATCTCCTTAATATAAAATATATATCTAAAGAAAACTAAGACAATAAGTATTAAATAAAGATAATAATAATAACCAAAAAAAAAAAAAAAAGATGTAAAATGTTTGGAATGATGAAGTTTCAAATATCAAACTGTACATAACATCAATAAAACATTTTTTAAAAATATACTCCTCGCTTTTAAATTCCCCTAGTTCTGTATACAAAAATTATAAATTTTCATATTTCCCTCATGATGGCGCTAGTTGTCATTACTTGATTGTCTTTCTAAAATCTTCTAATAGATAATTCAGTTAATCTTATAAAGGAAAATAATGACTTCCCGTTGTTGCTTTCCCACTTTTTTTTTTACTATGCAAAAACCTATTCAAACTTTCTATAACGTTTCTTCAAATTATTTATTTAGAATGATTTAAAATTGATAAGATATGATTAATGTAGAAGATATATAAAAAAACCAAAATACATGATGACTAACTAGATAAAATGATAGAGATTCTATAAGCAATACAGCATTCAATTTTGTATATATATAGTAAAAAAAAATTTTTTTTTAAAGTAAATATATTTATCTGAAAAACTGTATTTTAAAATTTATCTTATTTGCCTTTAATTATAAAATTAAAAATAACCACCCGTGGAATGAGGTCTTCGTTCTGATTCATTCTCATCAATGTGTAAATTCTTATGTAAATCCATTTCTAAATCATGAACTCTAAGACCTTCCTGAAGCTGTAATGGAGTCCTAACTCCTGCTTGCTGCCAATAGTATGTTGAAGGATGAATTTCTTCCATATCTTAAAAACAAACAAACAAAAAATGTTAACATCAACTTTAATCATAATAAAAATTATTCAGTCACATGCACATCACATCGATATGAAGAATTTTAAAATTTTACCTTGCCACAAACAGATAAATATTCCCTACCATTATAAGTATCTATCATGCATATGGAAGTTATTTTGTTGTTTAAAAAGATATAACATATATATATATTATGTGTAATTGTAAGAGAGCATATCTGATTATTAAATTAGTTTTTAGTCTGAAACTTCATCACCTTCTTCTAAAGCATGATTTTGTTGTCTCATGCTAAATGATCACATGAATTATAGCTGTTCCAAGATGAGGTATTATATAATAAACCAAATTCCCTTACTTTGTCAACAGTCATCCCTGTTTATATTTCATGTAAATTATTTTTATGAACTGATAAAAACATATCAAAATACCTTCAAAATGCAAGATGAATTAATGATGATAGGTTAATAATTAAAAAAAAAAAATTCTGTTTGGAACTCTTCCAATACAAACATGGTAAGGATGTGATGTCTGATTGAAAAAACAAAACAAAACATGTTTATGCAGACAACATTTCAGTTCTAGGCATTGTTATCCATTCACATATCATAATTATAATGACTAATAATTTGATTTTAATTTAAAGATCATTATAATTTCACTGTTAACCTAAATGTTATGAATATAATAATAGAACTGGATGTTTATAAAATGCAAAATTATGACTTTGAAGAAGATTGTTAAGCAATTGAAACATTGACATTAATTTAACAAAATTTAAATATGAAAAGATCATTTATATAATATTATAAATGACAATAATGAGAAGTAAAGTGATTCAAAAGAATTGGTTTATGACTTGTAAACAACTGATTTGTTTTCATTGCTAATAATAAACACTATATTAGATAGGAATTGGGCAAAGGTTTTAATCCTAATATATTCTTTAAAAATATGTTTTTTTTAGAAACAAACTCCCTAGAAGAATTTACCTTTAATTGGAATAACTTCTTCAAAAGAATAATCAGATATGTTGATTAGCTGATTGACCCAGGCATTACATTCTAAATCACGAATTGTGCACCGCCACTTTGGATCCCGGTGAAGTAACCATGCGATCAGATCAATAAGATCTATTAAAAAAACAATAAAAAATATCTATTATTATAAATTTGATTTATTAATGCAGAAAATAAAACAAAATTTTAAACTATAAATCTGGGATTAAGGATTTAAGAATAAAAATAATTACAGAGAATTATCAAAATAAAAACAATAATATGGATAAATAATTATTGGACTATAAGATTTAGTATTCTTTCTCACACACATTGCATACATATAAAAAGGGTTCAATAAATAACATTTTCAGGTTTAATAAAAATAGACTATACTAATATTAGTTTAATAAATAGAAAATGTTTCATTTCATTCTTTGTTATCAAAAGCATTATAATTGATTCAATTTTCTGTGAATATGAAAAAATGTATAAAAACACTGAATTCGTATCTTTCCTGGCTGTTGAAAAAATGTTCTCAGAACTTGATGAAGAAAAAAAAGAAAAAAACAAAATTTGGTAAGACCAATAATAGCAATATAATATTTTGTTCAGGTCATGTGATGATCGAAAATTTAAATTGCAGTCTAAGCACATCAGTCCCATTAATTGATTAATGTATATATCTTTTCTCATCTAGAAACCAATTAAAGAACATTTAATAACTCTTGAATCCTACACTTTATTGTTGCACTAAACATAAATTATCATAGGATTTGTTACTTGGGTGAGGAGTGGAAGGTTATGACAGGTTAAACTTCCACTTTATTTAATTAGCTAATAATCAATCCAGGAATCTACAGCCTAGAAAATATCATTTGTCCATTGTGTAATAAAAAAAAGGCTTATAAATTATTTCTTTTACATATTACATTCTGTTACAAAACCATATAGAAATCCTTTTGAAAAACCAAAAAAGTTTTAATTATTGCAATATTTTAAACAGATAATTCTGGAGATATTGGATAAGTAAGCACTAGATGGCGATTTTATGCACAAACCTTCTGGCATCCATTGATTACTTTGGTTGGCACTGAGTGGCACTACTGTATGGAGAGTTTTGCCTGTTTTAATAACATTCAATGTCTAATATAAAAAAGCAGTTCCTGACAACTGGTTTGTGAATTTTCTTTAGTTGGCAATTAACGTAATAGTATTTTTTTTATTCCCTGAAGAAATTTATCAGAAAGATATTAACTACATTAATTAATAACTATAATTGTCAAATATCCAATATAACTTGTCCATCATGTTGTAAAATATATATATAAATTAAGCAATCCAACTAAATTAGATTGAAATAGACAACTAATCGATAATTTATATTTTAATATTTATCGAAACAGTTTTCATCTCCATTGAGACCTTCTCAAGATATTTATTTATACAAATCACATGATCAATTAATTACATCCATTCCATCTACTGGACATTATTTACATTAAGTTAGGAACAAAATGGGCTTTGTTAAATAATTGGAAGGTATAGAAAAAATAAATAAATATGTAAATAGTATTTATAAAGATAAAAATATTTATTGTTTTATATATTTTAAGTTGTTTAATTATATATTGTAAATTATATGTATATGTAAAAGGTTAAAGTTTATTAAATTTATTTGATTATAAGGTATGAGTATATGATTTAAAGTACAATTTAATGCAATGTCAAGTACATAAAGTGAATAGAATTAATTGATCATGTGATTTGTATAATTAAATATCTTGAAAAAATCTTAATGGAGATGAAAGCTGGTTCATAAATATTAAAATGTAACTTTGAGAATTTAGTGAGCTATATCTCGGAAAATGTAACAAACAAAATATACGCACAACCATATTAGAGATAAGCATTATATTGTAAAATTAGCAAACTGTGCCTAGAGTGCTTTCGACTACTTAATCATAATAGTCATAATTATGATATTGACAGTGAAAAGAAATTGTGGCATTTATTAAAGAAATGAAACATAATAGAGAATTTGCACATTTGAATGGCAAATAAGTTATTTATATTGGCCATTTTTTTGAAGGGGGATGCAGAAATCTTTTTTATTAATTGCATGTTTACTTTTGGCAATGTTCCAGGCTTTTTTCACATTGCGCTTTCAATCATTATGTTCAGAGCATACAACACTGGCAGATGTAGGTTCGAAGGTGTAGCCAAGATTGGATTCGTGCTTGTAGAAGATTGATTTAGCATCGGGTTGAGTTTTGGCATGGTTATATAGATATCGATGTTGTGCAATTCAGGTGGATAGGTTAATGGGTGATTCCCCATAATATATAGCATGGAAGTTAGCATAGCTGCATGCAATTTTGTATATTATTTGTGACTCCAGGTCTAAGAGAAGAGTATCTTTGGTGTTGTTAATTAGCCAATTAAATGTGGGAGGGATGCAAAGGATGATTTAATGATTTAAAGCACAGACTTCAATAAAGCAATAGGTAGCACTGATGATACAAAGTAGTGACATTCAGGGTTTGTCATTGGTTACTATGGGCGGGTGTTTAAATTTTGGAATAAAATTTTTTTTAACAGTTTGAATAAGAGTTATATTTTTATATCTGATATTGTGTAGATCTGTGATATAAGACAATTTTATTTTCCTTTTCAGACTCAAATTTATACAGATAGTGAGTCCTATACAAAAATGTCTTGAGGCTGGCTAGATTGTGAGACACTGGAATGATGGACTCTAGGCATATGGCACCATGAATATGAATAGACTTCACAAGTATTTTATAGTTGAGATGAATGGTTTCATGCTGAATATACAATTAGCAAAGAGAGGCTGTTATTGATCAAATTGTGCAGAATGTCCTGTGTAAACAATCCAAAGGTATAGATTATACCAAGCAATATTTTTAGGAAAATGACATAGTTTGTATGAAAGAGAATAAAGAAATTCAGTTTGTTTTATTATCCAAACAGGACTTTGTCATGAAAATGCACACACAAATTAAAAAATTAAGATTTAAGCCAATAGACAAAAAAAAAAAATATGTTCATTATACTATGCAAATTTTGTAATGAAGCATTTTTGAAATGCAAATATTTTAACATCTATCTGACTGCTGCAACTCTGCTCAGACTATTCACTAATATAAAATTACATGAAGTTGAATGCCGCCTATGCCTAATGATTGACTTTGGTGGAGTCTATTACTATAAGATTTCCAAAATAATTGGCCAATAGCTTATAGATCAATTCAACTTTGGTAGATTTACTCTTAAGTCTTCATTCAAATGTGATGATAGAATTAAAAATCTAAGACCCAATAAGCAAAACTGTTTAGCACCATTGGGCATCATTATTCTGCAAATATAATTCATCCAAATTATCAATGAGACTTTGGATAAAGCCGAGTATAATGTGCAGAGAATCAAATTTATCTTGGAATGCTTAAACTAAACTCACAAGATTATTGCTTTATCTGACAATGTTTACTACAAAATGGACAATGGTGTCTTATGGGTCTTCCCACAAATGAGATAATCTCAAGTATAATGTTCAACAAATTTGAGGAAGAAATTTTTCTTAAATATTTTGAGTCCACCCCCTCCATGTTATATATACTGTATGAGACCGTAAAACGTCCACGCACAAGATGGTTGTAGCCAACAATTTGGCACAGATAACTTTATTGAATTCGGTGAATAAACAATGAGAGTTAGTCTATACTAGATTTCCATTTCCTTGCATATATAACTAACACTTATATATTAATTATTTTGAAATAATAACACACACTATAAATGTATCATATTTATTGTAAACGTATATGTAATATGTATATGTATAAAGATTTTGGTATATTTACTTTCTTGATAATTTTTTAAATTTTTTCTCTTTAAAATTATAAAATATTTTTTTCTATGTGTGAAAAGAATCTTCCGTTTAAAAGGTGAATTTAATTAATCTTTGTATGTAATCAGGTAGAGTAATTTTTTAATTAATTTGTAAATCAAATTACAAGTATGTTATCTAAAGAATGTGGGTCTATTACTCCAATATGGAGTCTTAAAATTCCTAAAAAGAGATTTTTGAAACGTAATTTATAAAAAAATGTACTAAAAATAAAAGTTATCTGACGCAATAGCTCAAAGTGGGATATAAGCAATTGCAACTTGTGGGCGGGCGGAGATATATATATAACCTACCTGTGAGGTGTAGGAGTTTTTAGTATTGATTAGTATTGAACTGATAGAGCTACAAAAATCTATGTGTGGTGTAAAGAAAAATTATTATTTATTGGACTGAGAGAGCTACAAGAACCTACCTGTGAGATGTATGGGAAAATTATTATAAGACGTTTATTCTTTCGGCTCAATATGCTGCCAAACTGTGAAGTATATTTTTAATTCAAGAAGGAGTTTGATGCATATAATTTTTTTGTTCATGGGACCAGCCGGTTATGAACGAACATAAACTTCTGTTGCATGTCTTTCCTGGTGGTTTCCACAGATATTAACCCAAAACCATCAACACCCATATGATATGGGAAATCAATCAATCATATGCAGTTCAGTGATTAATCAAAAAAAAAGAAAGGAATGTTTTAATCCATTTTAGGAAGAATAAGCTTACAGTGAAAGTCACCTGTATTGGTAATCTGTTTTGAAGGATCCAGTAAAAAAACATCCTTACAAATAATGACCAGGTTTCATCTAATTACCCGCAAAACCATGGAATAGAAGAACCATAGCAGTGCGCCCGCCTTTTCAAATATGTAATTGCCCAGACGTATGTTTTAGAGACCCAGCGTATCCTGATTGAAGGACTCTACAAGGAGGGCAAGGAGTTAAAGTGAATGTCACCATCCTTTCTGATAGTTTAGATGGTCCACCCAGAAGTTTGAACCCGGAGAGCAAGCAGATAGAAATGAGTACAACAACAACAAAATAAGAAAATGTTAATAATGTTTTTTTTTTTGGCTTACTGTTTGTATTTTTAGAGTGGTTTATAACAAGTGTAATCGTATTATATTTACTAACCCATTATAATATATAATCATTTTTTTTGTTGTATGAACTATTGTAAAATAATATCGCTTATACATAGATCTCACTCAAATCCACTAAATATAAGATTATTATTTTCTTGTTATTTTCCCTCATTTCACCTTTGTCTTATTTAATTTTAATCATGGTGGCATCACCTCATGTGGAGTGACCTGGATAGCCAGTCTATACCTTTTTTATATATATATAAAAATAATATATACATAAATTATTACTTTATGTACCCAAATGTAAAGGTGTATATAATCTTAAGAGTTTATGTGAGCGAATGAAGAAAGTTCAAGAGGTTAGATCTGTGTATAACTTATTTCATTATTTTGGGGGATTTATAAAATGAAACATTCATGTTTTGTGTGGGGAAAGGGGAGTATAGACCACACCCATTGTTATCCATCTTTGACCATTTATAATTTATGGCAAATAAGTTAACTTGCGTATAAGTTAGAAAATGGATTTTTTTTTTATTTCTTTGTTCGTTTTAATCTAAATGTAGATCTCGAATATAAGGATTTCGATATTCTTGTATGATTATATGTAAAATCGTAAAAAAAATGAAAATAGAAAGCAGTATAATTAATTTATGACTGGATATTATAATGTTTAAATCTATATGTGGTGGAGGGGGGTTTAGTTAAATAAACTAATTATCTAGGATTATATTGGACATTTCATCATTAATAGGTGTTGAATCTAAAGAATTAACAAATATAGATGTATAGTAATAAAATAAGATCATCAAAACGAAAACACTATATTATCTCATAGTTTATTTGTTTATGTATAATTTATTGTAGATTATAGGGAAATAATAAAAAAAAAAATGCAATCACCTATTTGTAATATCTGTTTACTATGGCTATAAAAAGTTATAGCAATACTTACCCAAAGTACCTGAGATAGCTAATCATCGGGATATTATATCGGGGAGTTGAATTATAATATACTTTTTACCCAGTTTTCCTTCACCTAAATAAAATGTATGTCCAAGAACAGAAAATAAATTTCTCTTTGCATACTCTCTCAACAGATAGGGAAGAAAAAATTATTTAACTTTTTGCTTTCTTTTATTATATTGGGAGTGGCATTAAGGGTTGTCAAATTAGTACAATCTTTTAAAGGTATGTGATGAGCGAGGGAAAATGTCTACCGGGCAAATAGATATTGGGGTGGAAGTATAAATAGTTTAATAAGGGAAGATTTTGATTTTTAGTTGAAATCAAAATTTCTTTCTTCTAATAATTAGTAAAGTAGTACTCGTTTGTATTTAACCCCCGGGTATTATCGAAGATTATTATCGATCTCCCATTTTAAAATGTACACGTCATTTCATGCTCATGACGTACACAGATATATAGTATAATTTTTTTAAATGAACAAGGTGTATATGGGATTTCGAACCGATACAATACATTATGTGAATGACATCCTTATTTGCACCTCCTATGCGCAAATCAATGAAATACAAACTGACCACTTAAATGTCTCTTCATATTCAACAGGAAATGAGTCACCTCAACTATAAAATGCTTGTGAAGCTTATTCATGTTTGTGGCACCATACGTCCCAAATCCCATCATGCCAAAGACTCACAAACTGCCCGGTCTCAAGGCATTCTTGTATAGAAACCACTATCTGTGTAAATTTAAGTCTGATAAGAAAAATAACACTGAGTCTTATACTACAGATCTATACAATATCGGATATTAAAACATTCCAAAATTAAACACCCACCCATAGCACCCAATGACAAACCCTGAATATCACTACCTTATATCTCCGGTGTTACCCATAGGTTTATTAAAGTCTGTGCTTTAATTCATCAAATCGATTTTCGCACCCCTCCCACACTTATTCAGCTAATTAACAACATCAAAGATAATCTGCCCTTAGACCTGAAGTCATAAATACTATACAAAACTGCATGTAGCTTACTGCCATGCCGTAAATTGCTTGCCAACCTATCCACCTGAATTGTACATCACCAATATCTATATAACCATGCCAAAGTAAAAACTGATAGTCAAATCAATCTTCTATGAGCAACCTTTGAACCTACATCTTTCAGTGTTGCCTGCTCTGAATGTAATGATGCCAAGCACAAAGTGAAAGAGGCTTAGCACATTGCAAGAAATAAACATGCAACTAATAAAATGGCCAATATAAATAACTTATTTGTCATTCAAATATTAAATTCTCTATTAGGTTTCATTTCTTTAATAAATGCCACAATTTTCTTTTCACCATGAATGCCATGATTATGATTATTATGATTAAGTAGTCAAAAGTGCACTAGGCATACTTTGCTAATTTTACGAAATAAAGCTTAACTCTAATACGGTTATGTGTATATTTTGTTTGTTAAATATCAAAATATAATTATCATTAGTTGTTTATTTCAAATCTTATTTAGATTGATTATTTCATTTACCATTAATTAATAAACTTTTCCATTTTCTTTCATAGTCATCTCATGGAAAAATGGTAATTTGCAATAAGAATTTGGATATTATTAAAGGCAATTTTTACTTCTTTCCTCCTTTCTACACCATTTCTCAAAAAATCTTTAAAATTTCCTCAACAGTATTTCATTTTTAATTCCCTTTTATCCAAACTAATACATTTACCAATAAATGCTACTAGTTTTACAGAGTCTAAATTAAACCAATTATTTTATATAGCGCGATGTTTATAAACTGTAATAGTTAAACAGCATTAAGCTGTTGCATATGCGCTTTGCAGATTTTAATTATAAATGACTGAATACTAACACTTCAAACACATGATAAAGTTTTTGGGAAAAGATAGAGTGGCCTCTATCTTTTCGAACCCAAACGCTTTTGCATGGGCAAATCTTAAGTGTCTGAAAGTGAAAGCGTGAAGATATTAAATAATCACTTTAAATTACTTTTACATGATGTTTCGTAAATTCTAGTAATTTTCACCAGCGTCATTCATTGAAGCATGTAAAAGTAATTTAAAGTGATTATTTAATATCTTCATGCTTTCACTTTCAGACACTTAAGATTTGCCCATACAAAAGCATTTGGGTTCAAAAAGATAGATGGCCATTCTATCTTTTCCCAAAGACTTTATCATGTGTTTGAAGTATTAGTATTTAGTCATTTATAGGTTAAAATCTGCGAAGCGCACGTGTAACAGCTTAATGCTGTTTAACTATTAGAGTCTAAATTAGTAACATGAGAAAAAATGTTCCAAGTTCCTTCTGTTTATGTAAACCTGTAAACAGACCACAACTAAGACACCAAAACAGTAGGAGTCAATAAAATAAATCGAGAACATTACAATGGCAAAGTAATTCACCAATTATTTAAACAATACCAAAATTAAACTAAATACTAATTAACATTTATTTTTATAAACAAATGTCAGAAAAATTTAATATACATAATTAACAATTCTAAATTAAACATCAAATCACCTCAAACGTTAAGAAATTTTCAGCTGTGCCCTCTGTGAATAAATATATTAAAGTCGATATCTCAAAACAGTCAGCTCAAAAAAGAGCCTTTTTTGAGCTGGCTGTTTTGAGATGCAAATATAGGCTTTAATATATTTATTCACAGAGGGCATAGCTGAAAATTTCTTAGCGTATGAGATAATTTGATATTTATTTCAGATAGCATTATACATTGAAACTATAAAGTCTAAATTATTAGAAGTAGAAAAATGATCCACGTTTCTTTTTCTTGTCTAAGCCTGTTAAATAGATCACAACCACGAAGCTACAACAATAGAAGCAAATATTTGAAATAAGTTAGAGAATAAGACTATTCAACCTTAAGTAATCCCAGGCTCACATTTAAAAAAATATTGGTCTCAGGACCATATCCAAAATATTAAATACAGTACATATATTAAATTAATGGAGAGTCTAATCATTAGTTAAGTTTTCGCAGATTCACTTTTCATCTTCAACTTTTATTCTCTTATTCACATAATTGTTTGATAATGTATTGTAACAAAATTTATTAAATAGAAGCAGATTAATAAAGATAACACAAAAATATATTACAATGCATATTTGAGCACAAGTAACACAACCCCAATAACTGAATAGAAATAATTGCACACTAATTGCAGACACATGCCATATCTGTATATTTGAAAAATAAAATGGTACACAGTAATTAAAAACACCAGATAGTCTTAGTATCAATATTATTGATTAGTGATAGAATTAAAATATCTAATAAGCGTTTGATTCAAATTATTTTATTTTTTTCACTTGAAAAATTAAAAACATCTAAGCAGCTCACTCAAACCCTCACATAGAACCATACTTTGGATAGCTCTGGCCTAAAATAATATAATGCGCAATGAGATTTAGTGTTAGGTATTATTTATTTGTTTAAGTAATGGATTGGGAAGTCCCAGGATTGATTCTGGCGCTCGAAGTTCTTACAAACACTTGAGCAATAAAACCATTAACATTCTTTTAAATAAATACTTGAAATTAATATTACTTGTAAATGAAACTTAAAAAGTTAATCAACATTGTTGTTGCGATATTCACAGCTTACTTAAATATTTGTTCCTATTGTTATAGTTTCTTAGTTGCAATATGATTATAAGCTCAGACAAGCAAACAGAAAATAGATCATTTTTCCTACTGCTAGTAATTCAAGTTTTGTAAAACTAGATTGTGTTTACGATTAATTGAATAACATTAGATTATTACGTTTGTTTATAATAAATAAAGACCAGTTAGTGTTATGCATTGGGTTTAACAAATATCACATCCATACTATTTTCTTTCTTATACTGATTTTATTATCTCTTACTTACTATTCTTAAACTATATTCTAATAGTAAATGGTTTCTATAAAAAATCTAAAAAAAACAACAGGCTATTTTTATAATGAATCAACTGCTTAGGATATAACATAGAAAAATGCTATTTCTTTAATATACATATCAGCGAACTACTTATTTGTAAAGAATTTGATGCTAAAACAATCTCCAAGTAGCTTAATGAAGTGTCTTACATGAGAGGTCTTTGTAATAAAGGGAATTTGAACACAGATGTCCACGCTCCCCTCAGTCATCCACTCTCAAGTGGATGGTACCAAAGTTGTGGGTGGGATAATTTTGACACTTGCAAATCAAAATGCAACAATTATCAAAATATCAAGAACAAAAGTGGAAAAGCTATTTTTCACAAGTTTTCATTTTACTGTTATAAATATTTTAGAATATTTTGATAATCAAAACTCATTACTTATAAAAATGTCTTTTTGTTTTTAAAAAATGCATACAGGAATAATATAAATAAAACATTTTCTTTAATATTTTCCAAATAATGTAAAAATTAATACAAAAAATAAACAAAATACGACTAACCTCCAGATACCATAAAAGGTGGTTTAATAACAGCTTCAATGGTTTCTTCAATATCATAAAAAGGATTTTCTCCAAAAATGAGTGTATACAGTGTGACACCCATTGACCACAATTCTAACTCAGGACCCGAGTACCTTAAAAACAAAAATAATGTCATCATCACCATCAGGTATATATAATTGTAATTATGAATCAATACAATTGCATTTTGATGTTCGATATATACAATAATCTACCTGACTAAATAAATTAAAACTATCATAAGGTTTTTTTAAAAAAAAAAAACTAATAGTAGTCTCCAATTTAGTTTCATTAAGAATCCTGTAGATATCAGCACCTCTATTTTGATTAAAATATGAAAAAAAACAAAAAAACTAAATTGCAGATATCTGATGTGTTTGTTTGTATGAAAATAACAAAGCAATTAAGAAATAATGGAATAACAAAGAATTTTGTTTTTCAAATGTTAGGACTGAAAAACTAAACTTTTTATTATTATTATAAATAAAATGATCATAGCCAACATCTGTTGTGAAAGATCTTGGATAGGAAATAGTACATAACAACTCATTTGACAAGAAAGCCAGGATTTTTAGGCATAAGGTTATTTATACTTAAAAGTTTCTAATTTCATCAAGTTGTTTTTGCATCATATTACAGAAACCCAACAACAAAAAAGAAGCAAAGGCCATGAACACAAAACAGTAATCCTGTTTGAAATGTGAGATTAATCATTATCATTAACAGCCATTTCTAAATGAGTATGGTCAATTTTCCTTCAGAAGAAAAAATAAATTAGAAAAGACAAAAAATGAAACTAAACATTGGAAATGTGTTCCCACACACACACATGCAAGCACGCACACACACCCAATTCCATTGCCATAGTAATTATATCAGAGCTCATTAAAGATTTTAAGATGCCATTATACATTGTTTAATAAGGGTGGCAAGTATACTACCACCAATGAAGATCAAATGTTTAATTTGGGCATGGTGCTCTGTCAACTAATTATTCTATCTGCATTTAGATAGAGGTAAAATATTATAATCTACAAATAGTACGAAAAAAAAAAAAATAGAAACAATGAAAAAAAAAAAGATTAATTTAGTTACAATGTTAGCAATAATTATTAGTGAAATAGATTAAGAAAATGATATATTGAGTATATGATAGAATTTATGAATACATTATAACTAGAGGGATTTGAACATAGATTTTCAAGCTCCTTCCAGTTATCCACTCCATTTTATATAACCAATAAACCAGCACTCATTAGGTGGTCAAGAACATCATCGAACCACACATATGTACAATCAGTGCTCAGTTTATATTAAGACAGTTATGAAGGGATCTTGAAAACTTGTGTTCAAATCCGTTCTAATTTACATCTAAAGTTCAGTATATACATTATACTTGTCAAATTCACTAAGTTATTAATATCTGATAAATATAGACGTATTTAAAAATATAAAGTTATTAATAATAAATAAATAAAGACAACACTAACAGATCAACAAGTAAAATAAAACATTTCATTTTAAAACTGGCAAAAAGAAAAAAACCCCTTAATTACAATTATTGATAATATAGTATACATAATTACCATTTTTTTCACAATGCTGGCATGTGACCCATTGTACTTAAACCCACATTTAAATCCAGTTTCTTATTTTGGTTAGTTAGAATTCAAAGTTTTCTGTAAATGAGTTGGAATAATCTTGGTAAATTTTTTTATTCAGAATTGATAGAAGACAGATAAGCCTACAATTTCTAAAATATTTTTAATCACCTTTCTTAAATACCAATACCACTTTTGGATTCTTGAAATCATCTGTTACAACTTCATCATTTAGTTATTTGGTATATAGCTTTGTCAACATTTGTCAACAATTTTTCTATTTCTTTACCTACTTTTAAAATATCAATAATAATTCCATAATTTCTTGAGGCTTTACATTTAAAAATGTAATAAATGTAAACTTCTTGTATATAATAAAGGCAGATATACATTATATCTTAAATTATTTAATTTACTACTGGTCAAGTGATTCCTAGTCTAAAATCATCAGGTAAATCTTTTTTTGATTTTGACAATAAGCTTGTAAAAAAATGGATAAAGCATAAAACAGATTTATAATTTTTTAAATCTATTCTACCATACTTTAGTTACATAATTTATTACAATTTTTGGGAATACCATAAACAAAAATGATATCCTCATTACCCTAACATTTATTCATTTTAGTTATAAGATAAAATAACTTATAAATATTTCAAAATCCTCTGAATTAGACCCTCACTGAGGAATGATGAAGTAAAAGGCAGTACTTAACAGGTTTACCAACTGCTCCAGATAGCTTTTCCATTCTTCTAATTGAGAATAAATCGAATATTCATTGATTTCTATGTTAGATTATTGCAACACACACGAACATGAACATTGATGCATGCATGCACATTAAATGTAGAGAATATTTTTAAAAAAAATTATAAAAAGAACAATTATTTATTTAAAAAAATCTTACGGATTTCCTAATAGTACTTCAGGGCTGCAATATTCCACTGTCCCGCAGAAAGTTGAAAACAAGGTACCCAGCTGCATGTAAGCAGCTGAACCAAAATCGATCAATTTGATGCTAAAGTGATGATCAATGATTATATTTTCATCCTTGATATCACCATGGAGAATCTGTTGACTGTGGAGATATGAAACAGCAGATACGAGCTGCAAATCAATAAATTTAGCTTTAAATATAACAAAATAAATCTATAAGTAAAATATCTTATACAATGGTTTCTCCAATTAAACTTCCAAAAAAAAAAATATTGAAAGAGAAGTCACTAAAAACAATTGCTTTTAATTTTTAGCTAAGAATAATTACATATCAATTTAATGCCCAATAACTGGGTGAATAACTCAATTGACTATTCTATGTTAGTTTTGTATCAAAAAAAAAAAAAAAAAAAAAAAGAAGAAATTTCCACATTTTTTAAAGTTTGGATTCTCATCCACAACTATAGGCAAAAAGACACATCAATCACTGTACCATGAGATGAGTCTACTATACATTATAAAATTTGAATTTTTTTTGATTGGATGGTTCTTATCAATGAGAAGCTTTGTTTAAAAGTGAAATCGATCTGGCAAAGTGTCTTTTATAATTCTTCTGATCAATTGTTGTACATTGATTAAAAAAAAAAACATTATAAGAGGCATATTTAAATTACTATATATCAACATTATTTCTTTACTTAACATAATAAAGAAATAATACCAATGTATAATAACTTCAACATATAACATTTAAATAATTTTTTAAACTGAAAGTATGGCTTGGTAATCACAAAAATTATAAAAAGTATATTATCAAAACAAAGCTCATCAATGTCCATATGTCAACTAAAACCATCTAATAAATGTAATACAGAGAGTCTACCAATGGCTGTGACTTGCTTTATTGATAATTATAGCCATCTAATAAATAAAATTCAAGTTTTTTTTTTTTTTTTATAAATTGGTGCAATCTGTATATTTATTTTCCAAAATATGATTAGATTTCTAAACCACATCATGTCTTTTCATAATTTTTCTGATCTATTAGACATTGTATGTTTAAAATGATTATACAGCAGTTAGTTTGTTATTATATATTTAAGATATAGTTGCATATAATGGCATTTCATGACAGAAAAATTCTTCCCTGCATATTATTGATTCAGTTAATACCTGTATAAAATTGATATGTAGTAAAGATATAATTTACATAGACTAGTCTATTTTACAAATTGTATTAAACTTATATAAACTTGAACTCCGATGAATAAACAATTTGTGATTAATCAATCATCACAAAGAAATGTTGTTTAGGAATAAGAACATTGTAGCAAAAAAAATATTTTTTCTGATCAATAATGCTATTAGGTACACATATACATGTTCCTGCACACACCCATTAAATCATAAATGTTAATAGTTATCTCGTTATAATTATGTCACCATAGCTCTTATGCTTAAACAAGCCAATAAAACATCAGTAATCTGTTATAGTGTTACCTTGAGAATAGATTACTGATATTCAATTGATTTGTTTAAGCCTGAGGGCTGCAGTAAAGCAATATAAGTATATATATTTATAAGGGACTTAAACTCGAACTTTCAAGCTCCCTACATCTATCCAGTCTATATTATACAAATGATACACATGCCCACACACATGTGAAAAAGATAAATGATTTTCAATATATGTATTTCATGCTGAACCAGCACTCATCAGTTGGTCCAGATTACCATCTTTCATACATATATACAATCAGTGCTCAGTTTATATTAAGATAGCAAATCTTTAAACTTTAATGGACAAGCTTCAAACTTTCTCCACTCTCCAACTCTTCAGCCAATC
Organism: Epiperipatus broadwayi; assembly: GCA_028023455.1. Classification (NCBI taxonomy): domain Eukaryota; kingdom Metazoa; phylum Onychophora; class Udeonychophora; order Euonychophora; family Peripatidae; genus Epiperipatus; species Epiperipatus broadwayi. The sequence goes on from JAQFVV010000035.1 coordinate 1,047,456, forward strand.
ATTTCACTGAAAATCTGATGAAGGAATGCTTAAAGCCCCTGTTCAAGTCCCTTATAATTACATTAAGTTTAGTATATACAATATAAATATATTTAAATATTAAAGTATATAGATATATAATACAAATAAAATGTTCATTAATCAATACATATTGTAATAATAAAAATAATAAATACAATGGTGATTAACTATTATGCCCAGTTTTTCAATCTGCAGAAGTTGAGGAGGGTTAAGAAATTAATCGAAAATACTTCTGCAGATTGAAAGACCGTGTATAACAGTTTTAATAACCATTGAAATATATATTTATCAATTTAAAGATTTTCATGAATTTTTAGATGTAGTCACTGAATATAACAGGAATGTAATTATGCAACAATCTAGATAAAATTTCAAGTATTATGTAATCAAGTTACAATCAATTAAAACTGACAGCATCACTTGAAACCACATGACCTAATAATACTATTAGTATTTATTTGGTCCAAATTGAGCTAAAAGTAAGATGCTTTTAGCTTAATTCTTTAATTGATATAACAATAATTCCTTGCACTAGCATGCGGTTGCCCAGGTTGCGGGTTCGTGTCCCTGCCAATGCTATGACACTTTAAAAAAAAAAAAATAATAATGCATTGATACTTTATATGTATGATAATTTGACATATAACAATTTCTCTGAATTTTCAGAAGCAACCAAGATTCTGCCACAAAGAATTATATATATTGATTTAAATATTTTTGTGGACCTATGGATGTAAATATCAGATTATAACTTCAAAGACGGTTTTTAACTTATGCAATATCTTGTCTGAGTTATTACTCTTACATCAGCTAGAATGTTAAACATAGCAATTTTAGTGTTTATAATTGTTAAATTTTCCAGATTATATATTACTGACACAGGGAAATCTTTTAAGAAATTAGATTGTTGATGTAAGGGTATTGAGCTTTTTTTTTTTTAAAAAAAAAAAGATTTTAATTGGATTTTCTGGCAATAGATTAAAAGTCATGATGCTTTCTGCTGGGCAGAAAAGTAGATTATGAAATTTTATAAGCAATATATATAAAGATTTAAAACTAGAAGTTCATCTGCTGAAAATAAGGCATAAAAACTGATTGTGGAATTAAGTCCAAGTAAAGTGTCCACGTTAGATCGTTTTTTAGATTCATTAAAATTAATATATTAACAAATTGATAATAATATTTCAAATAAATAAAAGTAATATTTTAACCACTTTTTAAATAATGATACAAGAATTGACATGACAGCTTTTATAGCAGCATAATTTCTCATCATCTCTATGCCACTTATTGTAAGCTTTAATAAGTAATAATAGGCACCAGATGATAATGCTTATTTGATTCCTATCTACTGACCTTCCCACTATTTCCAGACTAGTTTCAAACTTATGGCTTTCTTCAGTGAAGAGCTTTGGATCTTGGACCAATGCACCTGGACTTTAAAAATCTAATGCACTCTCCTTCCAATATTCATCATTTAATTCTTTGTTATACTACCAAGTCATCTCATAAATAAAAATATGTTTTTCAATCTAAGCCAACTTGCTTGCATAGTCATATCAATCTGAAATCATTTCTGTTTCTGCATATTATAGTGTCTTTAGTTTTTTAATAACTATGGGCACTTCTATCCTATGGTCAGGATTAGGTAAAACCCAATACAACATTATCACCTGACTCCATCACATGACTTTACCTTACACAGTGCTATTATAACATCATAATTTCTCATTATCACTATGCCACATTATGGCTACAGAATAGAAGTGTCCATAATTATTAAAAAACTAAGGACACCATAATATATAGAAACTGAACATTAAATCTATACAACTATGCAAGAAAATTGGCTTAGATTGAAAACATTTATATGCTTTTAGTTTGGGCTGATAGCTTGATAGAATTAAATAATAGGTGCTGGAAGGCGAGTGCATTAGATCTTAAAGATTCAGGTACACTGGTCTAAGATCCAAAGCTTTTCACTGATGAGCCATAAGCTTAAAGTAGTCTGGGTGTATATGATAATACAGCACAGGATAAGGATTTAATAAACATTATCATCTGCATCTATTATTACTTATTAAAGCTTACAGCAAGTGGCAAAGAGATGGTGAGAAATTATGCTGCTATAATAGCTCTATGTAAGCTAAAGGCAGGTTATAGTCAGATAATAATTTATTGGTTAATTCAAATTTGGACATATATGTAATAAAATAAAGCTAAAACATGTAAACATGTAATTATCTTAAAAATGGAAAGGTAGCAAATTTCAATTAAATATATAGAGATGTTTTAAAATATAGATCTGCAATATAAACTTCAAAACTATTATAACCTTTTTTATTTATTTATAGAAATATAGATATATAATAACTGTGCCATCTGATTTTAAAGAAGCTTTGGTCCCAGTTTGTAATAATAAAGGGCTAGAAAAGAACATAGTCTATTTGTAGAATATTCTTGTTATTCTTAAAGCAAAAATACTTTTAAGGATTTTGTCAAAGAGGTCAGTTTCGGTCATAGATGAATGGTCATCAGAAAGTCAATATAATTTTAATAAGTCAAAAAAATGCTATATACATACTTTTTGTAGACAGGCAAATGCAAAAAAAAAAAAAAAAAAATGTGAGAAGAAAAAGTGTGATTTATTTATTGTTTCCATTGATTTAGTTAAATTTTTTTGACTCAATTAATCAAGGCAATATTTATCATTACTGAATGAGAGGAAAAATTACTACTGCTGATAGAAAATCTAGGACATTTGAAATGAAAACAAATCTTTAACCAGGATGTGTTCCAGCTCCAATTTTTTGCTTTCATTTTAATAACAATCATCTCTGAAACAGTTTATAAGCAGCTTCATTCAACACATATAAAAATGTATATAGACATTTAATGGTAGAATTTTTAATAAAAACAAGACCATAATTTTATTGGTTTTTAGATTTACAGTAAACTGTTTATTTTATTCTTGTCTATTCAAAAAGATGGCCTCCAGAATATTCTTGATGTCAGCCAATAATAATAAAAAAATCTTCATCAATTGCAATCTGGATAGTTATCAACTTGAGAAGGAAATAAATTTAAATATCTTAGTCACTTTTTAGGTAGAAAGGCAGATAGATATAGATGATGATATGCAATACAGACTTGAATGTGCTATTACTGCATTTAATAAATTTAAATAACAGAATGTATTATTGTAGTTATATAAGTACTGCAGTAAAATTAATTGTATTTAGGCTGTTTGTATGGAAATGAGATATCAATTCTCTAACAATGTAACTTAAAGATACTACAAAAAATTCATTTAAGGATGCTTTGTAAAATTCTAAAAATATGATAGCCAGATTATAAAATCAATTGAAATCTTCTTCAGTTTACTGCTTGTGATGCTATTAAATTTACTTATTGTAAAGACATAAATTCATAGAAATGGATAAATAAAGCATTTGAACAGTAAAAAGCATTTTATGTTGAACTTGAGTATAATTTTCATAAGAGAAACAGATAACACTTTATAAAAATTATCTCAGACACTCTCAAAAAGTGCCAAGTTATTGCTTTCAGTGGGAAAATGTGGCTGAAAATAGAATACAATGTGATATGTAGTTCATGAATTGGTTTGCATACTCATAACAAAACTCATGTTTAACTTTTTATTTTTTGGCTATTTTTTATGCCGTTTTTTTTTTATGTTAGAGTTAGAATGAGCAGATTTGGTTATGAGTGGTTGTTAATGATGATATATTACCATGATACAGGTTCAGTATTTATACAGTTGATTCATATCTAAAAGAAGATGTTAAGCATTTGTGAGGGAAAAAAATCCTTAAGTATCCTGATATTGATAAAGAATATTTATTTTTAACATATTCAAAATGATCACTGGAATTCAAAATATTCTATTTACATTTCTTCAATATTTTATTGAATTGCAATAATAGAATCTTGGAAAAAAATGGCATTGTTTGGAAAGAAAATGTGCATCAAAATGCAAATATGGTCTCAAAATGTTCAAAAAGTCTGCATCTATGATATGTCCAATGCAAATATATGATTGGACTAGTAAAATATAATGACCTGACAATTCAGTAGGCTTCACATTTGGGAATTGCTAGATATTAAAATGCTTCCAATGATTCTTCCAACTGAATACTTGGTCATCTATTTCGATATTTCCATCTTATGATATCACCAATCTGTATCTTAGCAATCACATCAGAAATAAGTGACTTTGAAAATGCATGTGAAGCTTATGAAAGGATGTTTTAGTAAGAAGTGGAGCATTCAAATGGATATTACTTTGCAGTACTTCTTCCACAATCATTTTGCATTCTAACTAAACACAAATTGGTAACCCTAGGTATCTTACAACATTTCATTTCCCCAACTTTTAATGGATCTTGTCATTACTGGATTATTATCAGAGTGATATCTAAATTGACATGAGCAAACTATCTCATTAAAAATTTTTTTCTTTAATCATCTTATAAAACTGGTTTCTACTTCATATAAAATGCTCTATTACATCCACTTCCCTTAATTATCTAAATTAAAATTAAAGGTGACCCTGCTATTTGGTTCCTACTATATACACAAAGCTTATAAAATATCAGAACATAGGCAAATTATTCTATAAATCAAATTAAATATTTAAATTTCAATCACTGTCATACGTCGATTATTGTCATTGCATTCCCTGAACTAGATGATGATTTTGTAAGCTGAAAATGACCAATGAAAGAATTCAGTTAATGAAACTAACAAATATATTTGTTACTTGTGAATTGTCTCAATGATTTACAGGTGTTGTTCACCAAATGTGAACAGATTCTTGCAAATATTTCTAATCTGTAAAATTCAACAATCATGTTAGCAATCACAAACCCTTCCTTTGAAATGAACAAACATTGAATTGATTAGGTGACGGATTGTTAAAATGTTTAGCATTCAAATACTTTATAAATAAAAAAGTGTACTTTCCTTTTAAGAAATCAAAAACAACTTTTCCTTATGCCAGTTTATAAATCATAATAGAAATCTTACTATACACTAAGTATAAATTTTCTTCATAGGTAAAATATTATTGTTTGTTAAATATTAAGTGTCTAGAAAGAAATGCGTACCGATTCCCAAACAATTTCTGATTAATCTGATAAAAAATTTTAATGTGCAAAAGAGAAAGAGGGGTGGGCGGGAGCAGAAAATGGGGAGGGGGGGGAATAAATTAGGAATGACAGAGATAGAAGATACCAGAAACAAGTGTGCTATCGGAGTACTAACAGTTAACAATGCAACTGTCTGTATTTACCTGGTGAATGTGGTCAATTAAAGGATCAAAAGTCAGATTGGATATTTATACAAATCATCTGATATAGTTTGATTTTAATATGTAATTAATGTATATAACCTACTTTTTAATGTAATTATTTATTTTGTACTACTTGTAAACGATTGCATATTAAATTTCTGCTAGAAACATAATATTTCTTTTTGCTTAAACTGGTATGCTGCAATGAGAGTTCTGTAGGGGCCGGGCACAACATACTGGCACATTTGAAAAAGAATATGTTTTGACAGAAACCCATTCAGAAAGAACGCTATATAGAATTAATAAGAAAACTAAGTTGAATTAATATTTAGAAAAAAATGAAAATTATAAACTAATAAAGCAGCAGATATAAAAGCGGAAAAACACGGCATTGATAGAATGAAAGTGTATAAAAAGATTTGACAAAAATAATGTCAGTAAATGGAAAATATATTTTGGATTTTGTGGGAATTTTTTTTATCATAAATAAACTAGATGACAAAAGTGAAGTCATCATTTTACCAATTTGATTGAAATTGCAAATGGATTTTATGGGCAAAGTATTAAAAGAAGAGAAACAGAAGAATAAATTAGAAAATAGAGAATTAATGTACTACGGGAGCATCAAAAACTAGAAAGATCTCTGTAATATCTGGTGAATCTGATAACACAAATATGCAAAAATCAGAATAGTTATTTATATATATCAACATGATTTTATGCACACTTTTGAGCTAATAAGATTTATTATTCATTGTTCATTTATTTATTGCACGTAACTGTAAGTATTTACACAATAGATTACTATTATAAATCTAACTTATGGTTTCCCCTTTCTTGTTTAATATAAGATGCCTATTCTCATAGGAATTCTTAAAACATGACGATGCAAACATTCAGCGATTGGAAACACCAAGTCTGACTTCTAAATCACTGTGCAGGTAAAAGGTATGAGATCATTCAATAGCCCACTTCGTAAGAAAGATATTTTGTTCTGCACATTCTAAAGAATCTACTAAATGTTATGTTTTTATCTGGGAGAAAATTACTCATTCTAAACTAGACATTTATTTTTTTATATAGCGCGATGTTTTTGTTCTATAATCTATAATATTAATAAGCCAATAAGCTGATATAACTTCACGCTCTTCATTTCAAACACTTCAGATTTGCCCATACATATACGGTTGGGTGAGGTGGATTCATTCTATATTTTCTTAAAGACTTTATCTTGGGTTTGAAAAAGTGGGAGTATTCATTTATATAGTGACATCTGCAAAGCGCATGTGTATATCAGCTTATTGGCTTATTAATATTATAGATCATCCTAAACTAGTAAATACAATCATTAAAAAAACATTATTGGCACATTCAAATTCATTTTCTTAAGGAATTCCTATCTTTCTACATATTTCTTCATCAGATATCAGAAGACAAATTGTTATGCAAAAAAATTATAAAAAATATTAAATAGATTGTATCTTTTATTAACTAAAAATATAGATTTATCATCTAAGATATTGCTTAAATCAGAATCTCTGGTATGAAAGTTTAAACAGGAAATTTTTTTATACAATCATAGAATTATGATTAAAGAATTAAGACTTCTTGTGTGTCTCCAAATAATGTTTTTTTTTTGTAAATTTAACATAACACCAGTTGATTTACAAGAATTTCATTAACAGGTTTAGGACAACAATGGCTGCTGTGATTATCTATTTAGAAAGAAAAAAAAAGGCTCTGATTTATGTGCTTGTGGCCAAATCTAAATCATGAACCACATAGTTAGACTTTAATTTAAGCAATATAATTGGAAGAAAGCTAATAATTAGTCTACCTTCTTTCTGGTTACAATTTCTACAGATTTCTGTAAAAAAGTAAATTATCTTAAAAATTCTTTCTTGCTGTATAAAAATTTAAAGATATCGACAGATTTGTTTAAAACAAAACACTAGCATCAAGTAACTCATATTAATACATGAATATAAAATGCTTGTTCAATTAATATAATCCTTTTCCGAATTAGTTTCACTACCTGTAAACAATGTACAAAGGTTTCCTTATTATCCATTTCTATTACAACTCTATTCTCTTTTACTCCTCAAGAAGTCTTTTATTAAGTATATGCAAATTTGAAAGGGAATAGATTAATAAATGTAAAAAAAAAACAAGCAAACAAAAAAAAAAACCTATGAGAGATTACAATATCATAAAAACCATTCCTCACACTGATAGTTTAATGATACAAACAAACATGGAACAATAAAATAAGCCCAAAATGAATTAATATTAACTTAGAAAAAAAATACACAATCTGATAAAAATATATTATATATACCCACTAAAGGATTATTCTTATTAAAGCATCAATGTTCTGATCATTTAAATATTCCAAACAGAATAATATATTCAAACACAAATAAACAGACTTTAAAGCAACACCATTGCAAGACAAAAGTTTCCCAAGTATGTTTCCTAGAGAAATAATGAAGTAGTACACAACCAGATGATGTGGATTAAAAAAAATTCTATTATTGTTCTATCTTCAAGCTAAAAATAACTAAGTACCCATTTACTGACCAATATTGGATGGCTACTTGAGTTGACTTCAGTCACTTAGAAAAAAAAATCTTAAACCTGTTAAAAAAGTTTATGTAACCTACATTTGAATCCAGGTTGTGGAAATGGCAAATGATTGTTCTACTTTTAAACTTCAAAAATTTTTAATGTCCACATATATTTAGGATATGAAAAATCACAGTGGGAGCTAATTATCCATTAAAACATATAAGATACAGGGCCAATACATTAACAATGTGACATAGAATGAGCGGTAGTAAATAAAAATATTGGTGCTTCTATTCAATTATGACATTACTGAGGTCTTTATACAAAATAATTAAAGATTTGTATTTTTTTTTCTTCCAAATTTGTCTTTTAATAATTTTATATTATTTATATTTATTTCTGACATTCAATAAATATATCTTCTAATCTACATTCTCCATGAAAAATATGGTAATGAAAATTTAAGAAAGTGAATACAGAAACAATAAAGTACTATCTTGAAACCTTTGTAATTATGATAACCAATTATTGCTAAATGTTTTAATCAACTTAAACTTTAAATTTCTTAATGTATAATTTTATTAAAAAATAGTCCAAGGATCAGTAATAACAAAAACAAACAAACAAAATAGTTTGCTTTGCAAAAAGACATTTAAATAAATCATTCAAGTTATGATTTATTATAAACAAATAAAAAAAATTGAACAAACCTGTCGAAATATATAACTTGTAAGGGGTTCATCAAGACATGGACTGCGGTCAATAAATTCAAAAAGATCCATGCCACTACCATGCTTTTCCATCACAAGTTGAAAATATTCTTCATTCTCCATAAATTCTATCATCTGAAATAAACAATATTCTTATTACTTAGATTTTAAAAATTGCAACTACATTTTAAATAACTAGTATTTATTCAACAAATACTAATTACTGAGTATCAATTAACTTTGTAACTTAGTTAAAATTCACAGTCATTGATAATTATTTTTGATTTATATTTATTGGATAATCGTTCATACGTGATAATGCAAATTATAATACAATATTAATGTACCATAAATGAATACGTCCCATTTAATAAAAACAAGTTTTCACAAGAGGTTATGCATAAGTGAGCAAAGGTAAAGATTAAGCTTAACATTAAACCAATAAACCATTTGAATGAAAATCAATGACATTACAATTGAATTACATATTGTAACAAAATAAAATATGGAGAATTTATTGTGAAGTTGGATTATTTATCCACCAAGACCCTACCCTACAAAGAATAATGATGATCATATGTGATCAATCATCAATTTTGGCACATCATATCTATCATAGTAATATCAAAATGCCTTTAAATATGTTTATGCATATATACTTAGCAATAGTTAAAGAGCTATTCCTCATTGCAATCATATCCCCAGGGAATGATATGCACTGTGGCTTCTCCTTTTTTGAAGTCAGGAATCTCTCAGTTACTATGTCCAGAGAAACCTGTTATCTATCTTATCTTTCTTTCCTGAATTTTTTTCTATCCTCCTCCATCCCATTTCCACAACATAATCTTTGTCAACTCCATGGTCTTTATATCTAAATCTCCCTTATCTTTTTCCAAATCCAGCATAAAAAACAAGAACCCCTTTGCGGTATAATCACTTCATTTATGTTTATTCCTCCACAATTTTATTATTTGTACCCTTTCTGCTGAGTGCCATCTATTCTATGAACACGGTAACTAATTAGTATTCACTACAAACTAGTTTCAGAACTCAGTTAATGGAAACAGTAATTTTCTCAGCTTAAAAAAACAACTCAGAATCAACATATTCAATCACAGTGCCACTAATTAATTACACATATATAAAATACTGGATTAAGAATAAAGAGATAACTATAGGTTTACTAACAAAATATTTAATTAATACAAAATTAATAATAGTAAAGTTTCAGATATATATAGAACTTACAAACATGCCTGTTCAAATATGAACACATGAATACATAAAAGAGTTAATCAAGATGCATTTCTGTGTACAGATTATTTCCAAGAGCTAGCTCAAATATCTTTTTTATAATAGATCTTAAATTTATTTCAGTATGCAATTAAAAAACATCCTGAATTCATATATTTAAGATATAATGGAGGATGTCATGAATATCAAATATAGTAGCAAACCCTCCATACAGTAGTGCTACTATTCATGTGATGATTTAGAGATTTAATATCAAATACACAAGTTCTATGTGGCTTGGCACTTTGAACCTCAAGGTTCATAGATCAAATCCAGCTTTGTCACTTCTGGTGTTCAACCATCTTACGAACTCCTGAATAATAATAAACCACTCAATTATTATTTTTTTATGATACAAATAATTTACTAATAGAAATTACTAAAATATGAATTAAACTGCATAAATAAAATAGACAGAATAGAGCTTATAAAATTCTTACCTAGAATTTTATCACAAAGAGACAAATCTGTATCTACTTTTAACATCTATTGTTTCATGAAAGCTTTTCCTTATATGAAAATTATCTAGCATATTATGGGTTGTAGCTTTTAATAAAGTTCTGGATGATATAACCTAATGGGTTCTTTAATCTTTTAAATATGGTTCTCTTGTCATTTAGATTGATTGTGAATTTCTATCTATGTAGCTTGCACAAATTAAAGCTAGGCACTACAAAAATAGAAATTGATTTGTGGAGCTTTTTTAAATCTTGAAATATAAATTCTTAATGGGGTTTTCATGTAGATATGCATTACATAAACAATCCATTAAGCTTGTAAATCATATTGAAAATAAGAATTAATAGATAGAATTATTTGGTTACTTATGAGGAATAAGCAGCAGATAACCCAAAAAGACTTTTAGAAATGTGGGTAAAAGCAATAATAACAAACTCATTCATATACCATATCTTTGAAAAAGGTCCTCTTAAATTTAACTTTGAATATTAGTGCAACTAATAATGATTATAAATGTAAGCTGCATGGGTCTTATAGAGCGAAACATTCCTATTATTGGAGAACAACTTTCAAAAACAATATATATAAAGATTTATTATATAAAAACCAAACAAACAAAAACAAAAATGCATTCACGAAATTCAGTAATCAGTGTAATTTGGATATTTTTTCCTTTTTACAAAACAAGTCTTTCCTATTTCCCAATTACATTTGGAAATTTCCTTATTAAAAAGAAAAAAAAAACTATTAAAAGAATGTTTCAAATTTACAGTAATCCATGTAAATTTGTTTTTTTAAGTAGCACTATAAAACTATTAGCATATTTTAAAATCAAAGAAGGAAGTATTAAAATTTGCATAATTTAATAAAGTATTTTTTTTTTTTTACAAAAGTTTATACTAGTTTATTTTGTATAATTATATATAATCTACACATCACTCTAGTGATTTATACTAGTTTATTTTGCATAATTATATATAATCTATACATCACTCTAATGATGAAACCAAAGTATCTCAATATAAATAAAACTATCATTTCTTTAAATGTAGTTATTGTAATATGAATGAGGGGCAAAAATGATAAAACATAAGAAATAGCAAAGGGTTTTTTCTCATTATCTATATATGTTAAATTATACAAGTAAAACAATAGCAAGATTTGAGTTATTTTTAACCAAAAGAATTTTCAGTTATCAGTTTAAAATCTTAATTTTTAGTAAAATTATATTTATTAATAAAATGAAACAGTAATTCATGTAAGATGATAAGCCAACAAAATAAACATCAGAAAAACACAGAAGGATTTGTTATTTTGGACGAAAAATTATGAGTGTAATCTTCAAATGCTGAACACATTGCTTTAGTTATAATCAAATTTAACACATTAAGAATCATTCTAATAATATAACAAGTGTGATTAAAATGATTGTAATTATTTTAATAATTAATTACAGAAATAAGTTAATTAGAAGATATGTTCCATTTATTCATTTTATAAGCAATAATAATAACAATAATCATCATCAAAATTTTCAATAATTATTGATTTACTGCATAATAAAGGTCTCTCCAAGTTCAATCTATTTTCTCCAATTCACTTCAGCACATTTCCTTATTTCATCCATCCATCTCATATATGATCTCTTTTTAGGTATTTTACAATCTCTTGGAATTCAGTTTAAGATTTCAACTGTCTCTCTACTATCATCTCTTCTAGAAAAAAGTCCAGCCAAACTCTATTGCAATCTTTTAATTCTTTCAATAATGTCAGTAACACCTGTTTGTTGTCTTACCCATGTATTCTGTTTTCAATCTGTTCTTATTACTCCTAACATACATTTCTCCACATTTTGCTGTGGTCTGAAGTTTCCATATTGCCTTTCTGATAAGTGAACTGATAAAACACATTTATTAAAAAATTTCTTTTCTAACACATAGGCATATTTCCTTTTAATATTATTTTTATTAAAAGCACTCAACCTAAGCTTAATTCTATGATTAATTTCATCCATTATGTTTCCATTTGTATTAATAATGTGACTAAGATATTTGTAGTTGTTAATTTCTTTTAATTCTCATTACCAATTTCTATTTTATTCTTTTGATAATAATAAAATATATGATCATTGGCAAGTATAGAATTATACAGCAATAAGGTATCTATGAGGGAAGCTAATTTACAAATTCATACAAGTCTTTTTTTAATCACATGATCACCATCTCTTATACTAGCACATAATTGTTTATAAACAAGGCAAAACTCTCCATACAGTAGTGCCACCCTGTGCCAACCAGAGTAATCAATGGATGCCAGAAGGCTTGTGCATAAAATCCATATCTAATGCCTACTACTGTATGGAGAGTTTTGCCTTGTCTTTCTTTTAATATTTAAAAGAAGACATTTTATCTCTATTTTTAACTTTGTATTCATTTTTAATAAAAAATGTTCATTCTTTCAGTCTACTTTATATCTATTGTATAATCAATTTTAGTTAATCATTTTTCCATTTTATTTATATTCATTTTACCTTTAATTATATACCATTCTCTATTTCTGAATATTGTTGTAACTGCATAAAGATTCTTATATTAACTCCAAAAATTAATATTTCTCTATTTAAAAAATTTACACTAGCTATCAAACAATAATCAAAAAATGATTAACTTGCTAATCTTAGCTGAAGGATATACTAAGGAATAAAAATCCCAAACTCTCCAGCCAACAGAGATGCTTTCGCAAATACATTATTCAACTTGTGGAATAACTCTCGAAAGACTTTTGCTCTTCAATGCATTATCTGGGGTTGTTAATTTAACAAAATTTTTCATTAGTGTATGAAAGAAATAATTTCATCTTTCATAACACTTATAATCTATGTTGTGACTTATCCTTACTATATCAGTAAAATAAGTACTTTAATTAGTAATAAAAAAAAAGATTGGTTCATGGCTCATAAGATCATGTCTGATGTTTGAGCATTGAAATTAACAATTAGAACTTCAATTCAGGAATCTTTTAGTTCGAGTCCACCAGTCTAACCACATTAGATCAGTTTAATTAATTAAAAATAACAACTAATAAAACTGATTTCAACTGTGTTTCTGTCAAAATATACAATAATGAAACATAATATACTATATTCATTACTAAAAGTGTGTGCTAACACTCTTTATGTTTACTTCCATAAATAGAATATGGTATCACAAGTAAATATAGATATATTTGGATGTTGTCAATTAAACACACATACATGTGATATTTAATCATTTCTCTTTTTGTTTTAACCTCTTTACCTTTTTTTTTTTTATTATATGCATAACAATCTGAATTATTTTACTATTTGATTTCATGTAATACTTTAATGTTTGATCAACACCTTAAAATATATTAAGTTTTAAGTTACAACATTAGATATTAACATACTTATTTATAAATAGATTTGAGACTAATTTTGGGAGTAATTCTTTAATTTCCTTCCTTAGTGATTATTATTTTTTGCTCTTGTTTAGTAAATTCTGGTGTATGAATACTGCACCACTCTCTTTTGTTGAGCCTAAACAACTCAATAATAAGCTTATGTATTAGGATTTCCAATTATAGTCAAAATTTGAACTTGTTATTGACTATTTGATATGAATACCCAAATGGAACTATAAATTTAACAATGAAGAATTCCCTTCTTGATCTCTCTGGCTTTATGTTCAACTCAAGACAGACTTACAATTTCAAATTGAGTGGGAAATTAATGTTTTAATCAGATTGTAAGACAATTCATAACTTTTATATTTAACTGACATTTAATTTTCTTTCTGTATATCTGTTCAGTAAAATCTACAGCAAAAATTTATTTTAATGCAAATTATAAGTACAGAGGCATTATGTATAAAATTTAATAGCTTATATTCAATTTGTCCTAATATTGAAAGAATATAGGATGTCACAAAAATTTTAAGAATTATAAGAAAAATGATAAATCTTCTTCTAAAAATCTATTCTGAATTTTCATCATTGTAAGTTATTTTAGCAGTTAAGAAATAAATATTATTTGACCTAAAAATAAACTTCCTCTTTACAACAAGCTAAAGATCTATAGTTAAGATTATTCATTATTCTGGGTATTATGATTTAATTCACTTCTAAAGAGGAAAACAATTATCCAGCATGGGATCATAACAAATTAATTATTCTTGTAACCTTTCTTAAGCTTAGTAATGATGAGCCAATCAAGCAATTTCAGAGAATTTTATGCCAAAATTCTTAACAATATTTGTAACTATCATGTATAAAAAGTTTGATGTTATTTATCATATTTCTCATTAGCAAAAGTTTAAAAAAATCTTTTCCTCATTAAAATTAAGTCAGAATAACCAGATTTTACATCATCATAATTATGAAACCTAAAAGAATTAATTGAATTCAGAACATATTTGAAACTTGTTATATCTCACAATGCCTTCAAATAATAGACTACCCCAAATTCCATCTTATCTTGACTGGATTAAGCATCCATCATGATGGATCAATGTATATGCAAATAGATAACGTATATCCGATGGCAAGAATGGCCAATAGGCAATAATGCTCACAGAATCTGATTGTTCTTATCATGGATGAGATCTGGCCATAAATAGTCAATCCATTTGGAGGTAAGATCAGACAGCAACAATTTACTGTCAGATCTGAACGGCAGTAAGATATCACTGTGAGGCAAGTTGCGCTTTAGGCTTTTAGAACTTAATCAGACACACAAGGCAAGCTGTCAGAATACATCCAGAAGTGTCAGCAATAGCTACCCATAAAGCAGGCTGTCATGGTACAGCTGGAAGTGGGAGGTAATTCCCTTCTTTCTATAGTCAAGTGGTAACTAAAATCTATACATAGCCAACAATATCAGGCGAAGGTAAACATTATATATAGTATAAATACTTACTTTATATAAGACTCAAATAACAAGAACTATTAAAAGAAGAAATATAAAAAGATAATGCAAGTAAATATGTTTGTTTACTTATTACTATTCATATTATATTAAATGTAATTGTGATATAAAAATATTGAGGATCTCAGTTTCTTTGTACATTAGAAATTATTATTATTTTTTATTATTTCTTCATATTTCATTAATTTTTAATTTATTTGTATTATCTTTTCATTTTTCTCTAATTTTTTAAAGATTATTATTTTATGTATACTGTATATGCATGTAAACTGCAATATGTTGATCATGAAATTTGTGGGAAATCAGCTTTTAATAATTAAAATTCTTTTAATTATCTTAATTATTTATTAAAATTAATTTGAATTCATATTAAAAATTATACAATTTAATTAATATAAAAATCCTTTAAATTTATTATTTAATTCATATATATAAAAAATCAGATTCCAAATAGGCTTATCATTTTGTTTCATGTAGAAGGTTTATATATTTAATGTTAGCTTGAAAGTAAATAAAGATGGAAAACAATTAAAATTTCATTGTTTAGCAATTGAGAAATCTGGTAAATAAAACATTACTCCTCTATGAAGGGATGGGGTGTTGATGTACTCTTTGTCCTATAATGGGTTATTTAAAGGCTATTTAACTTTTATATTTACATATAAAATATACAGACTTGATGTTATAAATTGGCTAAAACATTTCTAATATTGGCTAAAGAAAAGGTTCATTATATGTATTGATTTTTATTAAACGTAGCTGAGCTTTATATTATGATGTACAATTCATTATCCTTTTCTTTAGCCAAAATTAGATTCCTTTGGCCAATTTATATTTCAAAGGAGAACAAAAAGAATAATAATGAATTAGACGTGATGTTAATATAATATGAATATCACCATGGTTTTGAAAATTGTGAACACTGCTTAAGACAATTTAAGAATTTAAAAATGCTAATATTAATTTATAGTAAAATATGCAATAATAGATAACTAAGTTTGAAAATACATTCTGAGCTTCTAAAATATTGAAGGAATTATGAATAAAAACAGAAAATGGAATAAACAAATGTACAACATTAAGGAAAGAGAAATAATAAGACAAAAAAACTGGAATAAAAATACTTATAAAAATCTTAAGAAAGCAAGCAAAAGATAGAGAGATTTGGAGAAGACAGTAAGCAGTAAAAACCTGCCTTTGAGAAAATGATCATTAATTATAAAGTTTATCTAGTTATGTTTTTAATGACATCTCACCTTAACAATATTAGGATGTTTTAACTTCGCTAAAAGGCTAATTTCTATGGTTACTCGACCCAAATCCAAATCCTGAATCCAGCAATCTTCTAAAACTTTGCACTTTCTAATAAATTTTGTAATTATCTGTAGAAAATAATGAAAGAATTAAAAAAATGTGATGTTTTATTTTACTAATGATATATAGTATTTATACTTTGGTATATTTCCACCATCTATTTCAATTGTTAAATATATTTTTAGAAAAATTCAATCTTATTTAACTCTTTTCAAATATATTCAGCTGATGGTAATTACAGGCCAGTTAGAATAAAACATAATATTTTAAGTGGTATTATTTTCCTTTATTCTTGAAGTATTGCTGGTCTGAGCAGTGATACTCTAAATCTGTCAAAGGCAATAATCAGTAAGTTTTGTATAATTTTCTATGAAGATCCTCTTAATTTATGCATTTTTTAATTATTTTTAAAGACAAAGTTAAAGGATGATTTCCAAACATTATAGATTATCACTATAGATCATTATGTGAGCAGCTTCTATAAGTTTTCTTTTTACTGGACATAATTTGCTACTTTAGATGTACCTGTTTGTTCCCCCTCTAATCATTATTTTCCATTCTTTTAATAAATTTTTTGATGGATGGTATTTGATAGAGGGAGCCTTTGTTTTTCAGCATTTCAAATTTAGGTTTTGTAGACCCTGGGATTCATCACAGAGTACTATGACTCTTGGAAAACTGTTTTGATGTTATAGTGACTGCACATTCCCACTTCATATTACCATTGAGTAGGCTAGTAATTATACAAAGAAGAAAGTAGAATAATACCACTTGAAATGCCATGTTATATAATATCCTGTGTGTTTTACCAACAGTTAAATATATCACATGATTACCATCTCTATACTAGCACATAATTGTTGTAAACAAAGGCAAAACTCTCCATACAGTAGTGCCACCCTGTGCCAAACAGAGTAATCGATGGATGCCAGAAGGCTTGTGCATAAAATCCCTATCTAGTGCCTACTCATCCAATATCCCCAGACTAATTTCTGGCTTGTGGCCTTCATTAGTAAGGAGCTTTGGATCTGAGAGCACTGCACCTAGATCTTAGGATCTCCTAAGATCTAGGTGCAGTGCTCTCAGATCCAAGGCTCCTCACTGATGATGGCCACAAGCCAGAAACTAGTCTGGGGATATTGGATGAGTAGGCACTAGATAGGGATTTTATGCACAAGCCTTCTGGCATCCATCGATTACTCTGTTTGGCACAGGGTGGAACTACTGTATGGAGAGTTTTGCCTTTGTTCAGTTAAATATATGTTGTAAAAGTGTAAAGTTTGAATTTTTCTAAACACATGTGACAATTAAATTAGTTGGTAGAAATAATACAACATATAATACAAATAAAAAGCTATCAGCACAACTATTCAGAAAAAACATATATAATATAAACTGAGACTAAAAATAAAATTATAATAATGACAGAGACTCAATCTATATATATATAAAGCTTACCAAAATACCATCCTGTTTCCTCTTTGCCTTTTTAACACAACCAAATGCTCCTTTGCCTATCTGTTGCAAGGTATCATACTTCTCTGCATATAATCCCCTAACATAATCAGTGTCTTCAGGTTCCAAAGCTACGGGTTGCTAAAAAATAATATTGCAATGAAAGATTAAATGATAAAAAACATATTCACACATTTATTAAATATGTCACCATTGCACAATTTAATTTAAAAATTGTTTGTGTCTTGACTAAATAAACATTGTTTAGGTTTCAGTTCCTCATAGTATAAACACTGAAAATAGAATACCTTGGAAATGGAGATAATTTTAAAGGCAATTTTTAAAAATTAAAATCATAACTAAAATTTATTGGTGATGGAAATGTTATTATTGAATTATTCTCATTTCTTATCATAAAAAATATGAAATAATCACACTGCTATCAATAATAAAGGAACAGATTAATGAAGACACCAATCATTAGCAATATATATATAGCGGGAGAGAGAAAAAGGAAGTGGCAGACAGGGAGAGAGAGGGAGAGAAAGGGGGAGAGAGAGTGTGTTTGAGTGAAGGAAATTGTGTGATAAGATTTTTATTTATGAGACACTGGATGAAATTAACCAAAGAGTTAATGCAGATCATTGTTATAGTTTCTTTGACATCAATTAAAAAATTTATAAAGAGAACTAAACAGTTCAAACTTTCTCTCTCATATCTTGGCTTCAATAGCAGTGAATCTAGGTTCCTTCATGTAATCTGTTTAATTTGCTTTTAAAAGTATATGATTATTAAATGGATCAAATGTTGGGGTGAAAGCAATAGTATTTGTCCATTAACTGGGCAGATTTATTGGGAATTTGTGAGAGGCGACAATTTGTTAAAGAATAAAAATAATTCATAATGTTTTAAAAATCATCAGAATATTTCTTTGCTTTAAAAATGGATATTACTTATTTTTCCAGAATGAGATATTAATGCTAACATAAAAATGTACACAAATATCATGTTCATCTGCTAATGTAATTTTATGAGATTAATGAATTATTTATACACAAGATAAAAATAGATTCAATTTTTGTAGCATCATAATGGATAAAACTAGCATTTGTTCACTTGTAATGTTTTGTGAATCAAATATTTGTTAAATGATATTTACATTGCATTGTCATAGATATAAACTAATGTTTATACTCTTATAATGTCACATATAGTAAATTCCTGCTAAATGAAAGAATAATTTGGATATTAGAAAATATTGGAATTAATAAAATATGCTTTGAATCTAATAGCTTTTCATGATGTTTCTACTTTTTCTGGAATAACAAAATATTGTGGGATCGTGGTTCAAGAAGTAAACATTAGAAATATGATATTATTTTGGAAATGGTGCATTTATGGGCAATTAATTAGATCGTTTACTAAAAACTACATAAAAATATTTTTTTTAATATTTTTTTTTTAATATGTAATTGCATAGGATATAAACAGTAGCATAATTTAAGTAGAGATTTATTTTACATGTCTAAAATATAAGAGAATTATGTTTTTCTAAATTTAAATTTATATTTAATAGCTTAGTAATTCTAATTCTAATTTAGAAATATTTATCTTTTTATTTGTCGATTATAAATTAATTTCCAGTATTTATTTTTATTTTATTCTCTTAAAATAATATGAACAAAATGATAGAACATTTTTAAATTATATATATTGTGCCCTTTTCTATAGGGCAGTAATAATTCATAACAGTCAATTACTAAAAATTTTAAATTTAGAATATGTTCTTTTAATACATTAATTATAGTTTGTCGATTATATTTTTAAAGTACAATTTAAAGCTAAAGAAAATACGTAGTATATAAAATCATTTAAAAAATAGTTAAGTAAAGTTTTAAATATTGTTTCATATGGTTGTAAAAGCCCCATATTAAATAACACAGCTATAAATATTAAAAGTATATTTAATAAATTCGATTTTAATAGTTTAAGACTGATAAGTTAATAAATACAGTGTTTAAATTTATAATCATATTTAATAAACAAAAATTAATATAGTATATTTTTAAAATAAACTTTATGATGGTGAGAATTATATTTAATTCTATATTTTCTAAATTGTTCTTCCAAATTTTTTATAATTATTTTATATAATATAATAAGTGTATCAATTTTATAAATCTAGGCAGAGAAATAGATTGAAAATCGTCTGTCAAAGTTATAATCATGTGACTTTTAATGTATACTCTCTCACACACTGCTTGTTTGAATTAATAACAAAGTTTAAAATATTTTAAAAGTTATATTATAGAATTGGATAGAATTATTGCCTATCATAAAAGTAAATAGTATTAAACATTAAGTTAACTATCGTATAACATGTTTAAATAATGTAATAAAGACGAATACATTCATAATATAAAAATTAAATATTTTATTTAAATAAAAATAGATAAATTGAATATTAAGAAATGGAATAAGTTATTAAATGTTATTTTAAAAGTTATTTTAAATGTTTAAATAGTTTTAATAAAATAATAATTTATTTAAAAGTAATATTTTAAATAATATTTTAAGTTCATTACGTCATAATTTTTTTATTTTCAAATATAATTCTACTATAAACTAAAAATATGTAAATTTGTTCTCAAGCTAAAGTAAGAATTAACCAATAGGAATAGGTATTCTTACAGACTATAAATATCATCGTAACTAAGTTATCAGGGGAGATTAATAATGTATTGAAACCAAAGAAAGGTATATTAGCAGCTCTCAAAGAGATAGTATTTTTTTTAAAAATTTTTTTATTTTAGTCAATTTTTTTTTTTAGTACTTTCTCATAATTTATTTGCAAAAATTAATTAATATTTTAAAAGTAACTTGCAAAAAAGAGAGTGTAAACTAAAAAAATATTTTAATAATTTCGTTTAACATGCTTTGTTAAATTTTCTAAAGTTCCTTTATCAGTCGTATTTTATCTAAAAGTTTAACCTAAACTACGCAATAAAAAAATGGATATACTACGAAATAAAATGGATATAAATTGTAATACTGAAGAAATATTTGAAATATTTATTGATACAGCTTTATTTATGCATAACCGGAGAACATTTTTGGTACATAAAAAAAAAAACCACAGCATGGACATCATATGGAGTCTAATGAAAAAATTGGAGACGCATTATTATTTATAAGCTTATTCAAGATTTATTTTTAAATGGTAATAAGATAATTATATATTGCATGAATTATTTTATATAATATGATATTCAAAGGAGTAAAATGTTATATCCTTTCTAAAGGTAACATTTTTTAAAAAATATTTTTGAGTACAAAATTTAAGAAAGAACCCAGGAGATTATGTTATAGAAGTGTTTTTGATATTAAAATATCCGTTCTTAGAATTATTTAAAATGTATTTGGAAAAGATTTGTTCAAAAGTACTTGAAGTTTTATTTTAAAAGAGATTTATAAAAAATACCAAACGAAAGTTTAAATGTATCAAGAAGGAAACTTATATAAAAAAGTGAACATATAGTTGAATAAGAGATGGATCCATGGAAATACAAATAGTACTTAAAAGTTCATCGAATATTTTTAAAGTTAAATTAGATGGATTGATGCATCGGATACACAGAGAATATTGGTAGAGAAAATACTTAAAAATAAGCTTCACGGGATTAATTAATATTATGATTTAATAATTATCGTCTTAAATACTAAAACCAAGGATTATTTTCTATAAATTTTACTAAATGGATTAATAATTATTTTTATTTTAAACTTTAACGCGCTTAGAGGAGAACATTTTAAAAAAACTCTAGAATAAGCATTTATTTTATAACGTCTTGCGTGCGATTATAATTACGATAGAATGACAGCCTGTTAAGCTAAGTTGCGCAATTTAGCTTAACAGGCTGTCATTCTATCGTAAAAAACTCTAGAGAAAATGATAAACATTTTGGACTTATCAGGAACTATTGTCAAGAAAATATGTAATTATAGTTTTGATTCCTTTTATTTTGTTAACCTAGTTTAAATCTAAATTTTTTATATAAGATTAGGAAAACATAAAAATATTAATTTATTAATATTAAAATTTTATAATATAACAATCTAATAATTTAGCTAAAAATATTTTAATATAAAGTGTATGGGTATGATTTTTTTTTTTATATCTGCAATGCTCAAGTGGATAAAGAAAAGCCTACTGAACACGATGACTAGATAAAGGTTATTGGTAATAATAATAACTATTGATAATTTATAATGTATATATTTTTGTTTTCTTTAGATCATCCATAAATTGGAAGAATGAAGTGTAAAAGTTTTTTTTTTTTTTACTTATATGTACTGCATTTTATACATTTTAAAAAACATTATGAGATAGGATTGATTTGAAAATATGCATACGACGATTTTTTTTTTATTAGTGATATAATCCAACATAACAAATAATTATGTGATTCTTTTAAAATTTTCATGTTGAGATATTCAAATATTGTCTAGTTAGATTGTATATGATTAAACATACAGAGCAATGAAGTAAGCAACTTTTCTTATGAGATAGTAAGATTGTTTAACTATTAATGAATTTTATTTATTGTTTTGTAAATGCAGATAGTTATTTTATCGATGTAAGATGTAGAAAAATCTTGAGAAATAATGTTGAGATAGTGGCTTGGAAGTACTATAGTTAGCAGGAAACCAAGATGATGTATATTTAAAATAGGATATGATAAGGAATGGGAATAATATTTAGTCTTTATGTGGTTATCAGCATAGATAACAAAGCCCTATGACTGATACACATTTTATTTGGACAGTGTTTATATTACTTTAAATATTTAATGTTCTAATAAAGCTGAAGAAATAGCTTTAACATCGTCCCTGTACTAGAGGATATTAGGCAGATAAATGCCATACCTCTTCGCACTGTGCCATGATTTTGAGATATGTTAAGAGTAATACTCTAGCTTTCTTCCTTAATCCTATGCATCTGCTTTCGCTATCTTTATTTCATGTAACTGCATCGTTCAGTAAGATATATTTAAGAGAAATGATAAATAATTTAGAACTTAGGTTATGCTATTGTTTTGTATAAGATTGGTTTATTTGCTTAGAAGAAATAGGACGTTATAACTTAAAATTGAAGATCCAAAGTATCCTAAGGAAAGAAAAGAATCATAGACTATATTTTGAATTTTATTTCGGAAATGAAATATAATTTTTTTTTTTAAAATAAAGCATCTAAACAAAGATATTTTCTTTAAAGTGATAATAATTTTAAATGCTTTAGTATTATTTTTTTTTAAGAGAAAATAAGTATTGCATATTTTAAAATACAATAGTACAAAGTAAATTATGTAAACAATATGCATAGTATATTTTTTGTTTATTGATTAACAGAAATATATTAATGATTACACTTATATTAAACTAAAGTAAGGCTTAAAGAAGAATATATTATGATTAGTAAACATTGTGTGATAAATACTAAAATCTAGTACTGAATTTTGGATAATATTTTGTATAACATCTTTGACTTTGCAAGATGAAATTTTTTTAATATTTTGAGAAGTCCATACTCATTATAAAATTTTGTTTTCTATAGAATGTTTTCTAAGTATGAATTTTTAAAAAAAAAAAGATAGTTTAATAATATTAAGAATAAAATGCTGTTGCTAATAAAGTAGATAAATTTATTTGTAATAAGTTAACCATAATGAGAAACCAAATAGTAACATTTTTTTTAACTTTGTCCTAAATCTAAATAAAGATATAATTGAAATATAAATTATTTTTTATATAACCCGGTAGATCAAACTGTAAAGTAAAAAGGTTAAGGATATCCACTGTAAATAGTGTAAATAAATTGTTTATTTATTTGTTGTTAGTAATAAACTTTGTTAAATTTTTGTTATTTAAAAAATTTTGTGTCCGAGTTATTTATTTCTCCACATCGCTGCATGAAAACACGATATATGCATAATAATTGAAACAAATATATAATTTTGCACAAAAAGATAAATAGAGAATTATTTAAGAATTTAAATATTTTATTGGTATTCATTATAATTAGATAATCATAATCTTACATTATTTTATTGGTCATAAATCAGTTATCACAATATTATATTAAATTATATGCTATCAATTGCCACACATATTTTGTTTGTCAGATTATTAAAATGCTACCACAAATTTATTATATCATTACATGAAGATATAAGATTATATTATATTATTTCATTATTTTATTATGGTAATAAAATTATAGTAAAAAGAAAAGATATACAGAATTAGTTAAACAATGAAGAATATTATTACTGTTATTTATTATTATTAGTTTCAGTGTAGTAGATTATGACATAAAATCCCTTCTCATATTTTACTACCGTATTTTAAAATTAACTTAGAATAAATTTTATGAACCTGAGATTATTTTATCGAGCTAGATTATTATTAAATAGAAGATTAAGATTTAATTATTAGTTTAATCTTAGTGAGTAGAAGTTATTAAAGTCGTAAGAATACTATGAGTTTGTTATTTGAAATAGTAATAAGGGGGGATAGTGTTCTTATGCCATTGAGGTAGTATCCTGTAGGATATTGGCTCAATGTAATCTATCTTGTCACCTGTATTTTCACTTCAAGTCTCATGAAAATATTAAATATTTATTTAATTTATTTTTATAAACTGAACCTTATTCGTATTGTAAATTTGAGCTAGTGAAACATTTTAATTTTAATGCTGAATATTTTAGTTATTAATTATTAACTGAGATAGAACCCGTTTTATTTTATACCATATATTATAAGGAAGTGAGGATGCATGAGATGAAGGTCAGAATATATATATATAAAGGTTAATTAAGTCTTGAACTCTCTTCTATTTTGACAAGTGCACATATTTGTGTTACATAAATATACATCTTAATTTTAGCATTTGATAGATGAAGTTCAATATACAATCATCTATTTAATTTAAAAGAGTTAATGTCAATTAAGAATCATTTACATAAGGCACAATCAGATCATATGTATATATTTTAAATGTTTAGAGAGTTTACCACATATATATATAATTTTTTATTTAATTTTTATACATTTGTTAACAAATGTTGACTTAATTCTAAGCAAGAAAACTCGTTTGGATTGTCATTCAATTTTATAATGCAAATTTATTGTTTAATGATACTTGGATAGGATACTATTCATGAATTGATTATACCACATAATTCATTAGAAGCAACTGCAAAAAGTTTAAAAGTCCAACCACAGGATGGGTAAGAGAGTATAATTACATATAATTTTCTTTGTATTGAATTTAATGTTTATTATCTGATCAGATATAGATTTTTATAGAGTAATAAATTAACTTATTTGACATTCATAAATGTTTAATAAATAATTAGATGTTTATTCTAATTATTTTGCTAGTAACAAGCAACAGTAATAATATAAAAATTATATATGAATTAATCCAATGACTGATAAAGGTACAAATATGATAATTATTGAAGATGAGTAAAGTTAACTGCAATTAGTTGTTCACGTATTTTATCTTAAATCATTATTGATTAAAGTAAATATTATAATAAATCAGTATACAGCCATAAAGATTGTAATTTTATACGATTATAGAGAGTTGGTAATAGTAATACATTTTATTCTGTTATAAAATAGAGTGATTTTCTATAATGATATTTAAAATTCATTGATACAAATTGTAAATTCAGTTTAGTATTAAATTTTAATATTAACATTTGATTATAATAAACACTATGTCTTGATTATTATAGTCTAAAGTTTTAACAACTTAACTTTATTAAAGTGAAGAATAATTGAATATGATTTGTTCATAGCATTTGAATAAGCATAAAATTGAAATATATAATTTATTTTATATATTGATGTGATTGGATATTTAAAATTTTAATGTTCTCTAATAGGATGATTTTATTTTATAGAATTGCAAGTCGGTGAAAGTGAAGAAATATGTTAGGTTAATTGATTTTGTACTATTATTAAATATTTAATCTTATTATAATTGACTTAACATTAAAACAGACAAAACTCTCCACACAGTAGTGCAATTCAGCGCAAGCCAGAGTAATCAATGGATGCCAGAAGGCTTGTTATAAAGTCCCTATCTAGTGCCTACTCATCCAATACCCCAGACTAATTTCTAGCTTGTGGCTGTCATCAGTGAGGAGCTTTAGATCTGAGAGGGTTGCATTAGATCCTAAGATTTTAGGTGCAATGCTCTCAGATCCAAAGCTTCTCACTGATGAAAGCCACAAGCTAGAAACTAGTCTAGGAATTTTGGATAAGTAGGCACTAGATAGGGATTTTATGCACAAGTCTTCTGGCATCTATTGATTATTCTGGCTTCTATTGAGTGGCACTACTGTATGGAAAGTTGTGCCTGTTTTAATAACAGTTATGAGCAAGCATAAGAAATAGTGATCATGTGATGTTTAGTGATTATAATTGACCTAATTAATAAGAGTATATTGATATTATTGGAATAGCACGGCTGAGTTAGCATTACTTTTATTTTATTTAGTTGTAATTGGAAATCAATTAATGAATCATATATTTTTTTAGATATCATTGATATTTTATATTAATAGGACATATAAATTATTATCTCATACATTCATTAATCATTTTGTTTGAGTATAATTAATATTTAACTTCTAGTATAAGTTTATATTATTATAAAGTATTTTGATTCATAAAGAATATTAAACTTATTTGTCTAATTCTTTATCATTATTTTTATTCTAAGTGATTTATATAGTAGGCATAGAACATTGCTTATAAGATAACGATATTTAGTTTTATTGCTTTATTTTTAATTTATTGTAAATAACGCTCATATAATGATTTTACTTATTTTCTAGCCATTCT
Source organism: Epiperipatus broadwayi (assembly GCA_028023455.1). Lineage (NCBI taxonomy): Eukaryota > Metazoa > Onychophora > Udeonychophora > Euonychophora > Peripatidae > Epiperipatus > Epiperipatus broadwayi. The sequence goes on from JAQFVV010000035.1 coordinate 1,074,451, forward strand.
AAATGCTATTTGAATTTATGAGATTACAACAAAGATTATTATCAGTTTTAGTAAAATAATTGTTATTCATTGATTGATATTCACTTTCATTTATTATTTTCATTCTGTTACAAATGACGTTACAATTCACAAGCATTATTAAATTAGAATTGTTCTTCCTTAGCTCATATCTTAATTCTGTTACAAATGGTAATCAATAATTAGGTTATGACTAAGAATACAGTATGACCCATATTTTTATTATTATAAATGATGTCCAATCAATGATTGGGTTATATTTTCATTCAGATTATATTAAAGTTATCATTTCCCATTGCCATCATTTTTATTTTGTTACAAAAGGCTTCACAATTCATGGGGCATTATTAAATCAGGATCATTCTTTCATGGTCCATATTTTTCTTCTGTTACAAATGCCACCCAAATCTGTGCGCTATTAAATAAGAGTTTAGCATCATTTTTATTCAGGGTTACAATATATATATATATTGTATTCATATAAAATTAAAACAAATTTATTACTGTAAAATATTTGAGAGAAGACTTACAGGATTTGGTATACTAGCAGTTGATTGATCCATGTTTTCAGCCAAACTAGAAGCTAGAGTTAGATTTGCAAAAGACCGAGCCCCTTCCCAAGGCTCATCCGGATCTCTGGTCACCCACATACAATAGAGAGACTGCCCATCATCAAGTTCAACCTTCTTGATTTGATAGACGATACCTACAAGATTAAAAACCATGATCTGACAGACAATACCTACAAAATTAAAAACCAATCACATTTATTTTAATTTGCAACTAACAGATTTTCTTTTATCTATAATATGAATACCATAATCAGTACTCATGCAGCTTTTTTTAATTGTATTAAGAGTTTCCATTTTGTCTATAAAAAATATAGCTAAAGATTGTAAAATTACAGTAAAGCTAGTTTCCGTAAGTTAGTAATTTTACAAATGTAATTTGAATTATATATATTTTTTTTAAATTATTAAAAAAAAAAAAAAAAAATTCAAATTACATTTGTAAAATTACTAACTTACGGAATTATATTTGTTTAGTAATTCATCAAATTTTTATTAAAAAAAAATAAAGAAACACATTGTGTAAGTTTTCATAATATTAAACGTCCCTCATAGTTTAGTGCAATAAAAGATTCTAGAGCTTAAGTCATGGATCTCAACTCAACTCTCACTTTTGATGATTAAACTTCATACGGAAAAAAGAATGACCAGCAGTGAGATGAATGAACTTCATTACCACAATAATGAATAATGAGGAACAACAAAACACAAAAAAGTGAGTTTCATCAGGTGTTAGGTAAACTAATAATACAGTACTGTATATTAAACCACTAACACATTACATGATCACCCCCTCCTGTGTATATACACAAGTTGTTAAAACAATACCCAATTATCCATACAGTAGCACCACACAGTGCAAGCCAAGCAAATCAATGGATGCTAGAAGATTATGCATGACATCCGTATCTAGATAGAGCTTTCAGATCCAAGGTTCCTCACCGATGAAAGCCACAAGCTAGAAACTAGTTCAGGGATATTGAATGAATAGATATTAGATAGGAATTTTATACACTAAGCTGCGAGCATCCATTGATTACTATGTCACTGAATGGCACTACTGTATGGAAAATTTGCTATGGTTTAAAGTTATAGTAATAGATATTAAACAGCTACAGACAATTAGACTTACTGAGAATTAAAAAAAAAAAAGCATAAAAATTGCACTATTTTAATAAGCATAATACAAAATTTTATCTATAACAAATATTAATTTTAAACTTGGTACAATTTTTATTAATTTAATATACATTTGCAAAGCAATAAGATTTTTTTTTTTTTAAATTTCCCAACAATAATTTTATTTTATCTTTAATATATTAACAGTAATAATGTCATCGCTCATTTAAAATTTATTATATCGCAGTTTTTCTGAAATGGAAATTAAAAAATATATACAGAATCTCAATTAATTTATATTTTTTGAGATTTCAAGTTCCGTTTTTATTTAATTAAAACAAACAAACAAACAAACTTTATCATATGATTTACAGTATTCCTTGCAAAAGGTAAATATAATTTGATAAATTATATTATTAAAAAATAAATATGAAATGGAATATATCAGTCAAAGAACCCCCCCCCCCTTTAAATAAACAAAGCAGTTCCCTAGCTCACAAATAAAAATAATTAGTTTGATTAGAAGAATTATGAAAAAAAAAAAACGTGCAAGATTACCAAAGATGAATTTTTATTTTATGAATGTAATACAATATATCAGCATTAAACAATCTAATAGGCAAAGAATCCGTACAAGTCCGTTTTTATAAGAAAATGTCTGGCATATCAAATAAATATTTTTAGAAACTGTTGCAACTTGCCTGAGTTTTTCAGATTGAATTTTGTGAAATACAATATCAGAAAAAACAAAAAAACATTACGTTTTATAATAAGCTAGACTTTTGCTTTTTAAAATTTTTATTTAGACGAGATTAAATAATGTACATTGAATTTCATTTCATGCTATTTTTTTAAGAAAACTATTTTAGTTATTTATTATTATTTTACTTTCTTTAATTTCATCTAACAGCTTTTGTAATATTTCTTGCAGCCCTGAAACATTATTTTCAAAAACAGTCACATCATCTGAGAAATCCACATAGTTTTAAGTGATCTTGATTTATATTTATTTTCTCTGCTTTTCATTTTAATTTATAAAATGCTATCTGTCAAGTTTTGTAGAAATAATCTTTATTATTTATCTAATATGGCGAACTGTGGGTGGAATTAAATTTGATAGTTGTAAATCAAAATGTAACAATTTATTATTGATAAATATGGTACATATGATAAAAATACATGTGGGAGATGGTAATCAGGTCCAACTGATGAGTGCTAGTTCTGCAAGAAATGCATTGTGGGGGTTATTTGTCTTTTACTGTATCTTTACTCACTATACTAATAACATGTGTGCCAATTCAACGCTATCACATGTAATATATATGCTTTTTTAAAAAAAAAAACTATAATCATCATTCAGTTTTCATACATAGTTGATCTCTTTTTCCCATGTACTATCATTTTTAACATACAATGTCAAATAGTATTGACAATTTTTTTTAATCCTATCATTTCTGACAATATAATAATGATTTCGTGTAAGTTATGTAAAAAAAAACATCAACAATTTTGACATCATTCAAAAAGCCAGTAATTTTTGTTAAAGTCTGTGATTTTAACAACAACAAAAAAGATAATTATCTTTAAACATTTTTATGTAGAAATTCTCTTTGTTTATTTGTTTAATTGGATCAAATCTTGTAAATGATTTTAAACATATTTCTATCAAATGGATTTTCTTCAATTTTTTTTTTTTACACAAATTAGGTATCCATGGCAATGCAATACTTCAGATTTGTCCAGCCAACAGTTGATGAGTCGAGTTTCAAACATATTGATATCGGTTCAGTAAGTTTTCAATGATGCACAATAGATGGCAATATACAATTTCATTAAATTTCATGACTAATTCATTAAAAATCATATTATAGTTAATTAAAATAGAAAAAAAATGAAGGATGAAATCATAATTTCTCTTGATTGTTTAACTAAAACTTGCTTTTTTAAGAACATTTATTTTATAAACATAAAAAAAAAAATCCTGTAAACAATTTTTGAAAATCATCAATAAAGTTCCCTATATTACATATTTGTAAATACAAGCTCATAAAAGCAATGTCATGCTATATATGACTTGCTTTATTGATTATTATAATTTTGCCTTTAAGGCCTTGGCAATCCTAAGGCTATTAATATATGGTAAATCTGAATTTAGTTCAGTCCCATATAGCTATTTAAGTTAGATAGCTGGAGTTAAAGACATTTTCATGTCCGAAAATGTCAGACTTTCTACTTAAATGTTACGTATTAAATAAGTGCTGGGTTTTGAGATGATATTTTAGATCTAGTGTCTGAATCACTGAGGTGAGGCAAAAGCTCAAAACCAATTGGTCTGGGGATAGGAATGTTCTAGATAAAGATTTTAAATATTTTTCTCTTACCACACATCAATTATGAGCTTGTTTGAGCTATTGGTATGCTTCCTATATTACAATTTTTGATATATAGAATTTCATTTCAAATACTACAAATAGGATGCCATTGTTTAGAATCTCAGTGTTTAAACTTGAATATGAATACTGTAGTTACAAAAAGTCAGTGGTAAGACATCCTAATACTAAAAAATAATATATAAAAAATATTTTATAAAAAATGCTTTTATTTAATTTGACAAGTAATATACAGTGATTAAATTAATTAATTTCTGAACTGCCCATGCTTTAATTTCAGATTAAATATAATAACCAAAATTTTAATTGAAAAAATATATATATATATATATTTGGTTTTTAGTAAATTACTAATCAAATTAAATAATTTTAAAAATATGTATATTCTTTGGATGGGTTTTCATATACTTTTGCCATTTTAAGTTCATTCTGTAGTAATTCTACTGTAAATTTAGTAATTGTTTTGTAATTTAGGTTTATGATTTTGCTGTAAATGTTTATAACACAATTTGCATCAGAATTTGATATTTACTATAGAAAGAACTTAAAATTTCAGAAACTAATAAGTTAAAATTTAAATTTTTTACAATTAACAATAAAATCACCTTTAATTACTATGCATTTTTTTCTACAACATTCATACATAAAAGTGCTAAAGAACTGAATTAAAATCAATAATGGTAAAATAAATAATCAGGAACTGGCACTAAATAAAACTTTAAATTTAATTTATATAAGATTAATCATATGGTAAATATAACAGCTGAATGAAAAACCTGTATGTGGTACCAGTCATAGAAAAGTAAAAATAATCTCAATATTTTGATCAACTGAATACAATTATTGTGTTCAACTTCCACAAAAGAGAATGAATGTCATATGACTCCAAGCAACTAATCATCTTGATTATTGTTAATTAAAATATTTATTATATTCTTTTAAAATATATATTTTTAAAGATTATGTGACCTCATCATTATTTGCATTAATTAATGATCAACTGCAAGATGATGATCTCTCCAAATGTAATCCAGTTTCTTCGATCATTAGCTGCTCTTCTCCACATCATCCCAGCATATTTCATCCATCCATCTCACATGTATTGTCTTTTTAGATCTTTTACAATCTATTGAAATCCAGTTTAAGATTTTAATTCCACACTTCAGCCCAACTCTACTTCAGTCTCTTAATGCTTTCAATGATGTTAGTAACACTTGTTTGTTCTCTCACCCATATAATTAGTTTTCGATCCTTTCTTATAACTCCTAACATGCATTTCTCTATGCTGAAGTCTCTGTAAGTATCCAGAAACATAAGTGAAAACTGGTGAAACACATTTATTAACAACCTTCCTTTTGAAATACATAGGCATATTTCCCTTTAATATTAAATTATTCCTACCAAAAGCAATCTATCTATTCAAGTTTAATTCTATCAATTTTTTCCATCTATGGTAATAATCTGATGAAAATATTTATAGTTGATAACTTCTTCTAATTCATCATTATCAATCTTTTTTTACTTCTTTTGAGAAAATCCATTGCATTTACCATTATTCATGTTTTCTTACTTTCATTTGACAACTTTTGCAACATTCTCTGAAGCTCTGAAACATTATTTGCAAAAACACTTACATCAACTACAAAATCTAGATGACTTAAATAATCTCCATTTACTTTCATCCCCTTAATCCCATTTTAAACCACAAAATACTTCTAGAAAAATTGCTATAAAAAGTTTTGGAGATATTGGAGTTAGTATCCTATACCCTTTTTAATGTTAATTTTCCTAGTATAAAAATATGTAACTTGATCATAGCTGTTGCATTTTGATAAATATTAAAAATATGATTATGTTCTGGGTTTATACCTTGATGATCCAATGCTTTAGTCACTGAAGAAATGCTTATAGAATCATATATGCCTTTTCGTAATCCACAAATCCAAAACAAAATGATAACTCATATTCACTGGACCTATATATAACTCCTCTCAATAATTGGATGCGATCCACTGAGCTAAAATAATTTTTAAACCCTGTTAGTTCTTTTGATTGGTTAAAATACAACATTCATTACAGACAAGTTATAATTATTTTGTTAAAATTTCTGTATAAAAGACTGATAGATTTTTAATTTGTAATATCTTCTTTAAATATTAAAATTATTACTAGATTTTCCTGATAATCTGGTACTCCTTTATCATTTTGACATTTGGTATATAACTTTGTCAATAGTTTCTCTACTTCTTCACCTGCTTCTTTTAAAATATCTATTATAATTCCACCATTACCTGGAATTTTTGTGTTTTGCATAGATTTAATTGTATATAACTACCATTATATTTTAACAATTATAAAATGTAAATATGACAATTATCTACTAAATGTTCTAATATCTTTATAAAAAATATAATAATAATATACTGGAATAATATAAAATACAACTAAAATCTAGGCAAAAAATATCACTATCAATTATATAAATAGAATGGAAAAAAATTTGAATATGAAAAAGCATTTTTAGATTCTTAACACAAAATATTGTTATCTATATTGGCTTAGATAACAATACTTCAAAATAAATACTAAAGTTTTGCAACAACTGTACTTAAATATTTTTGCAAAATTGTTAACTGTGCTCAATTCTTATATTTCAAAAAATTAAAATCCAATTCTCACCTAGGTAAGTTCCATCTCGATGCCGTCCCTGCCCAAAGTAGCTGCCATCATGGATTTTAGTTACTGAACTCTGTGACTGTGTTGAGGCCTGACGAGATGGCCGATAATTTGGTGTTGATGTAAACTGATTATCTTTCACTTTATTTAGTTGATGTACTAAAGCATACATCCAAGCCTTGTTCTGTTGACTCTGGTGGAACCTGTTTAAGCCATTTAATTCGACTGGTTTTAGGTCAGAACAAGGACTGTCTGTTCTTGAGGCACTTCTCTGAGCGAGGATGGTATCATCTAAGGAAGCTTCTTTGTGTGGGCGTCTCTCTCTCGCAGGTGATGAAGAATAACTACGACCAAAGTGTGGAATTTCCTTAGGATGGGACGATGCATAATTTTTATTTGGTGAAGCAGGAGGCATTTGATCTTCTGATTCAGAGTCATCATTAGTTTCAAAATTTGTGGCTTCACTTGCAGAAATATCTGCTACAGAGCTTCCACAAGTTGCCAGACTGCTAACCATATCGATATTTGTTGCTTCAAGAACACCCGTTTTACCAAGTTCAATACTGTTTTGAGAATGTAACCCACTATTTGTACAATTGGCATCTTGTTTAAAAAAACTAGAATTATGATTTGATGAATTCCTAAAATTTTTTATGTTTTCTTTGCTGTCTGTGATACTGGGAGGAGGTGACGGCCAGCTATCTAGTAGGGCTTCTTCAGATTCTGGAATAATATTTCCTGATGATAAGTCAATTGAGCTGCCCAATGTAGCTATATTACTGGAAAAATCACAACGCATCATTTCTTCAATAATTTCATTTTTAGAGCTGCTAAAAGATGGATGAGAATTTAAAGATGATGATGAAGAGGAAGAATTATCTTTTGCTAGCTGCCTCAACAATTTAAAAGACTTCCTATCTTCGGATAGAGATTTAACTTTTTCATTAGCAATCATATGCCTAGGAGAAGGTGAAATTGAATGACTTCTCGGTAAAATTTCTAAACTAGCATCTTTACGAAGTTCTTTATGTGAACCAGGTAAATCATCTGCAGATGTACTGTCGGACCTGAAAAAAAAAGATACTTTAATTAATGCTGTCATATTTTGAACACTAGATGAAATAATAATTTAAATTAATAATTAAATAGAAAATAATAACTAAACTAATAGTGAAAAAGAGTGAAACAATTTCTTCATGCATGGCTAGATAGTTTTTTAGAATCATCAAGTCTGCTTTCTAGCAAATCATAAAATATATTATCTGTTCATTTTAAGCCAATAAACATCACATGATCACCATTTTGCCTGTTTTAATAACAGTTATAAACAAGCATAAGAAATGGTGTTCATGTGATGTTTATTGTCTTAAAACCAATCCTGTCTAATAGGATAGTGGTGGCTATGGTTATTAAAAATCCGACACCAAAATGTATAGATACTAAACTGAGTTCAGACCTATATGACCATATTAAGCTAATGAGCTTGGATTGAAAGTATTATAGTGTTTTCAATTTAAAACTCACAGTTTTGTAGTTAAGTAGAGATATAATGTGGCTTCTGGAGGGTTGCATTAGATCCTAAGATCTAGGTACAGTGCTCCCAGATCTAAGGCTCCTCAGTGACGAAGGCCACAAGCCAGAAACTAGTCTGGGGATATTGGATGAGTAGGCACTAGATGAGGATTTTATGCACAAGCCTTCTGGCATCTATTGATTAATCTGGTTTGCACTGAGTGGCAATACGTATGGAGAGTTTTGCCTGTTTTAATATCTGTCCATTCAAGGTTAATACGAATATGTATTCACATCTTGGCTGGATCATATTTGCTATCATTTGAAAAAAGAATATTATTGATGTCATCAAAAAAAAAACTAACTAACAAAAAACAGAATATTTTATCTTTTTACACTTCAGAAAAATACATATATAATAGATAATTATAATTTCCATTTTATCATCATCCAACTTGGACCTTTTTTATAGCAAAAAATCTCTCTATTAAAGCAGACAACTTTCAGAAAATTCATTCCTAAAGAAAAAGATAAATTATATAAGCAACATCTTATTAGCTCATGGTTATGATAATGGAATGTAAAAAAAACCTTTAATTGAGGCCCAAAATAGTCATAAAAAAAAATAAGAGAAAAAAAACTACAACCCATTAGAGTGTGTGTTCTTTTTATAAAAGGAATTACTGACACTATTTGGTTATATTCTAAAATACTATTTCATAAAAACAGCAATAACACAACATATATCACTAATCAAAAAACTGATAACATTCTGTCCAGGCTTAACAGTTTAATCCTTCTTAAGGCCCACATAGTGTATAAAATCATGTGGAGTTTGTGGTATTGCTTATATGAATGTGAGTAATTGCCACATCAGTGTTAGAAGAGATGAACATATTAATGTAATAAAGTACCACTTTTCATGTTTTCCAGAAGGTTTTTGATGATGATGTTTTTGCTTCACTTTATAATAGCAAGTCGTATGGTCCAAGGGAACCGAGTACTTGGTACTGAATCCCATGACTAATAACACATTCGTCCTGCAAACCTTATTTATTTAATTTGGCGGCGTAGTGTCTGAAACTACGCTACAATTAATTCGTCCCTCATTATTATTCAGTTCAGCATTGATCTGAAGACCAGATCTAGTTTATTCCAGTAATCTGCATAGGGAGCACATTTATTGCTTGTTATGTATAAGTTAGTCAGGATAAATTATATTTAATCATTATCATTCCTATAAGATTTAACTCCTATAGCAAACCTAGAATGGATGGCATAGCATATTCAGGCATGATTATAAACCACAGATATTAAACTGTAATAAATCTTAGAATTAAGTTATTAAAAGTGCATCAGAAAACCCTGTAATTAACTCAGCTTTTCACTGTATAACATATGTGAGTATAAGATTCACCAATGCATTTCTGTTTGTTTTTGTATTAGTTAACTTACTTCTTTTTAATAATTAAAGATATTAAACTTATAAAAATATTTAGTGTGTTATTCGCAGTCCATCCCAAATCTTATCCAAATCTACTCCATTTAGTATTAATTACTATATATGCATTATCTCAATAAGCCATATGTGTGTGTTTATTTAATTAATTGCTAATTTATTAACCATTCTCTGAGTCTCATATTCCATCCTGTTCTACTGCCGGCTCTCAAATTAAATTGAGACTAAGCGTAACCTCATATATGCCATCCATAGGTAGTAAATCATGGAGCTTTGGTGAAGGAACTGAGTTGCAATCTGATTCGAAGTCTCAATTCCTCATCTAGATCAGCTTTGGGATAATTTGCCAGAACTCTGAATTTTGGTGTGATCGTTACAATACTATGATGAAAATAGTGAATATTAAGTATCATTAAAAAATAGAAATAAGAATCTTTCAAATTATGATACTGAATCAACCATAAATAAAAAATTGGACATGGAAGAAGATGAACATTAAACTTAAAATATTTGAAAAGATTTTGATATTCTCAAATCTTGGGCAGCAAGGAAAAAGAACAATTAATCAGTTTGAAATTACATATTTTGATCAAAAAGATGATTTAATTAAAATGGTGATAAAAAACATTGCTAACAAGGTGGTGGATTCCTTCATTGCATTTATAAAATATGGATTTGAGAAGCAGGAAAAACTAAATAGATAAGAAGTCATTCTAGAAAAATGCAATTCATATGACTTCTATGAGTCAATATCGATTTCATTGTACCAAATAATGATAATAATAATCTTTTGAATAAAATTTTTTTTCCAAATTATTAAAACTAGCATATTACAAGCGCTCTCAAGAAAATAGTTATAATAAGCAAGGTTCCTAAAACAATTTCTACTTGTGGAAATAAAAAAGCTCAAACATAACTTGATGTTCTATTTCCAAATTTTAATAAGTGATTTTCATATAAAACAAAAATATTCACTGTTCTGGTTGCCAAAATTTGTGATAGTAAACATGAAAATCTAGATTCAACTAACTAAATAACTCCAAAGACGTTGAATTAGTAATAAAATAACTTTTTTTAAAAGTCGACAATATTAAAATTTTTGTTTTACCTGGAATACTGTGAATGCTGCCGATAAAGTTGATTACTACCAATCTCAGAACTGCCACCTAAAAACAATTTTTAAGACTTTCATAAGACAAAATAAACAAATAAATATATATATAAAACTTTTAGATCTTATTTTAAAAAAAACTACAGGGTACTTTCTTTACGATTACATAAAATAATATTACATAAAGTTACATAAATACTAGTTTGCATGAAATAAGATTATGACATAGCCTACATAGGTGAAGAAATCTGGTGAGCAGTGATATTATATCCATGGAGATGAACCAGCATTTTACTTTGGGATTATACTACTTTTTAATAAGATTTACTAATGTATTGCTGTTCTCGAAAAAATAAATTCCTAAAATGTATCAACATTAGGAATAGGACTTCAATCACAAAGTCTATAAATTCCCAAGACCATACTTTTTCTCTCACTGAACATAAAAAGTTTGATAATGGGGTTAAAAATGAAATGAGACAACAACAGGCAAAGGAAATGAAGAAGAAAATATGAAGAACTTTTGTTTTCTAATTTGAAAGATCAAGTACATTTCTAAGATCACCAAGAAGACCTGATTCCATTAAATGCAATAAAATTCCTTCACATGCATAATATACATTTCTTAACAAATGAACAGATTGTCTGATGGAGAAAAACCATGCACAAAAACAATGAATATATATAAATTTAATTTATATAGTAATGATAGATGGATCAAATTGCCTACTTCATCATATATTAGTAGACCAGTTTTCATTTCTTGTTTATATGGAAAGCCTCATGACAAGAATGTCCATAATTTAAGTCTCATTGAAGGAAATAATAACTGGAAGTGTGAATCATAACAAAATGCTAATTATATTGTTGTTGGCTTGGTATCTCTGGAAATTCTTATAAAGGATTTAGCAATCAAGTAAGAAGAAAATGATTTTGGATAAATCAGACTGATTGGATTTGTCAACTGAGGTTCAAAAATTTTAAGATGATAAAAGATTAGTTACCACAATTCAGACGTATAAAAAACAGTTTTAAGAATTATGATTATTAAAAGTTAACACTGCTTTGTAAGCAAATAAAAGAATTTTAATGAGCTGTTGATTTTATATTTTATTGATTAATTAATCTTGAAATTAATTTTACTGAAGAAATATGTAGTGGAATGTTCATTACTTTTGTAAATAGGCTTAAGAAGATAGATAGTAACAGCTCAGCAGCCTTGTGGACTCACAACTAATAAGAACAGATTTTCCAAACTCACGATACAATCTTTTTATGTATTGATTATATATCTCTTCATGCACACTCGGCTAAGCAAAAATAATACAATTCTTTATATTATGATTAGCAGACCCTGTACTGATTTTATGATGTCCCTATATATATGCTATATTAAACAATATTTTTTTAAAGAATCTGTAATGTAAGTCATTACAATTAATCTATACTATCTAAAAGAATTACAAATTTTAATCAATATTACTTTTCAATGATTCCATGCATGCATTTATATCTGCCATTAGCAGTTTATAACCCTATCTTTATGCTGAAAATTATAAAAACAAGATTTAAAAAATCAATAACAATCATCGTTACTCGAACCTCATGTTGAACCATATTTTGAGATGGTTTGCTAAGTTGCACTAATCTGGTTAATTCTTACACCATAATAAAAATATACCTGGTAACTATTAGTTAATATTCATATTGACATTCAGCCGTTAAATCACTTTTATTTCACATACAGGTTTCTGAACAATTATTTGATTAAAAAAGCGAATCAAGGTACCTCTTCAGCATTTACATTAATAATATTTACTTCTTCAAAATAACAAGCCATTCCTTTCATGTCTAAACTCTTCTGAAATATGCTATATTTTCCTTTATTTAGATTAGTTTTTTTTCCATTAATTTCTAGAAGCCATGATACAAAGTTGAAGTGTTAAACTTAAGTATAACTGAAACAATAAACATCACATGATCACCATTTCTTATGCTTGCTTATAACTGTTATTAAAATAGGCAAAACTCTCTATACAGTATTGCCACTCAGTGCAAGCCAGAGTAACCAAGAACACCAAAATGTATGGGTACTGAACTGAATTCAGATCTATATGACTATATATGCTAATGAGCTTGGATTGAAAATATTATTGTTTTCAATTTAAGACTCATAGTTTTGTAGTTAAATAGAGATAAAAGGTGGCTGCTGGAGAGTTGCATTAGATCCTAAGAACTCAGATTCAAGGCTCCTCAATGATGAAGGCCACAAGCCAGAAACTAGTCTGGGGATTTTGGATGAGTAGGCATTAGATGAGTATTTTATGCACAAGCCTTCTGGCATCCATTGACTACTCTGGTTTGCACTGAGTGGACAATACTGTATAGAGTTTAATAACAGTTATAAGCAAACATAGATAATGGTGATCATGTGATGTTATTGGCTCAAAACCAATCCTGCGTAATAGGATAGTGGTGGACATGGTTATTAAAAAACCAAAGACATCAAAACTGAGTTAAGACCTATATGACTATATAAGCTAATGAGATTGGATTGAAAATATTGTTTTCAATTTAAGACTCATAGTTTTGTAGTTAAGTAGAGATAAAAGGTGGCTGCTGGAGGGTTGCATTAGATCCTAAGATCTAGGTGCAGTGCTTTCATATCCAAGACTCTTCACTGACAAAGACCACAAGCCAGAAACTAGTCTGGGGATATTGGATGAGTAGGCACTAGATGGGGAATGGGGATTTTATGCACAAGCCTTCTAGCATCCACTGATTACTCTGGCTTACATTGAGTGGCAATACTGTATAGAGAGTTTTGCCTGTTTTTGTAACTGAAACATTTAAATGACATTTATTCCCAAGATATTATTATTATTTGAACAATAAACAGTCATTTCATTTGATGTATAATTTCTTGGATATATTAAGGACATAAGACATTGTTAAGGGGGGTTTTCTTTGGATAAAAACTTCATTTTCATTCAACTTTTCTAATGAATAATATTTAGAACTTTTGGCAATTAATAATGGTATGTTTCATACTAATATTTAAATTCAAATCCAATAATTATATAAGTAACAACATATTCATTATTCCAGAAAAAGAAAAGAGATAAGGCAAAGAAAATATATTTAGAAACATATATTTAATAGATAGCAAATAGATAAAGTTAAGGAGAATGGGAGTAAAATTAATTAGCATGTTATTGAAAGAAAGTTAAACAAATTTAATATAAATGATAAGAAATATTTGCTTAAAATAAACAATAGAAATTAGTTGTGGAAAACAAATAATAAGAAATTTGGCTCAATAAATAATAACAGAGATTTACTAATAAAAAATATTTGCTTAAAACAACTGAAGTAGAAAAAAAGTAATTAAAAGTACCAGAGGGGAAAACAGACTGGTTGATATCTGAGGAAATAAGATAGCGATCAAGAATTAAAACTGGTATGCCCAAGGGAAATCAGTGAGAGATATAAATAATGTGTACAGAAAGTACGAAGAGTTTTTTTATTTTTGCCTTTGGGGATGGGCTTGCATGTTCACTGTGAACTATTTTAATTGTGAACTGTTAGTACTGGATATTTAAAATTGGTTGGAGTTAGAACTGAGCTGGAAGAAGTCAGTGAAAAGCTGTCAAAGAAGCATTATGCGGTTTGTGTGCTGAGGGAAGCAATCCCAGAGACTGTGCACCTGAAGATACCAACAGATAGGTACTAAAACAGATTGCACAGATCTTAATTTTGTTTTTTATGCCTAACGAGCTCTGTAGAGAAACACAGAATGAACTGTGAGTATATTCACTTGTTAAATTTGTACACAGCCTGACTTGAACGATAGACTGTTGGAATCAGACTACCGAGTGAACAATATTATGTTAACAATACTTTGTAGTGAGGTTTCTAAATTCATTTTAATTACAATTAATGAACCCTTATTGCAATTTTTGTTGTCATAAATTCCTGTTTGTTACTCATTTTGTTGGTATCCATATAAAATATACAACAAATAACATGCCTGCAAATTTCATAATATATAAATACAGCAAAAGTTTATTATTTTATTAAAACTCTCAATATAAGAAGGCTTTGCAAACTTTAATATTATCATTGAGGCTTTAATGTTATATGTTGATCAGAGAAGCATTAAGTCTTACAAAACATCTAAAAAAAAAGTAAGAGATTAAAAAAATCAATAATTTTTTAATGAAAAAATAATAAAAATTGGAAGTGTGTTCCATGTACTTTATATTATACCATTAAATAATAATTCAGAATAATCAGACACAATGTGATAAAATAGCTTTTAATGTCTGAGTCAAGCTGCTGTGCTCAGAATAAAAATATGAAATGTGGATAAACCAAAGTAGAGGGCGAGGGCAATTATCATCAGATGATATTAAACAGGCAAAACTCTCCTTACAGCAGTGCCACTCAGTGCAAGCCAGAGTAATCAATGGATACCAGAAGGCTTGTGCATAAAATCCCTATCTAGTGCCTACTCATCCAATATCCCCAGATTGGATGAGTAGGTACTAGATAGGGATTTTATGCACAAGCCTTATGGAATCTACTGATTACTCTGGCTTGCACTGAGTGGCACTACTGTATGGAGAGTTTTGCCTTTTTAATAAAGTTATGAGCAAGCATAAGAAATGGTGATCATGTGATATCATCAGATGGCTAAAATATTTCTTTTTTTCATGCCTTTAGAAAGAAAAATATATCAGACAAAATGGCTGACTGAATGAAAAGATATTATAAGCCATCTTAGTATTATTTCTTGAATTGTCTCTAGCATTATTATTTTCAATTATTTGTTGTATCTAGTTTTAATGAGTAAGAATAGAATTTATATCTGAAGCAGTGAAAAAGTATACTTCAAAGGCTGTTAATTAGTCATGACATAACTGGATACGAAAACAGTAATATAAAAGCTCATTTTGTATATATATAGTACATATACAAGTAATGCAATAACGTTAATACCAAAATAAAATCACACTTTATAGGCATGCATGTCTCTGTCCAATTAAAAAAATGTGCACTCACTTCCCATTGTATATTAGAAAAATTGATTTAATACAAAATATAACCGCATCTTTTCTTAAATATAGATAAAAAATATTTTTTAAAAATTAATTTATTGTTTATGGCTAGATATATGTATACAATAAAATATGTTGGTCATAAATAAATAATGACTCGAATAATAGGAAATGTGAACATAATTAAAATTTGACTAGGAAAAGTGTAGGTTTACAGCCTATTCTAGAAAGTGGAGAATATTAATTTATTTTTTTATACCGAAATTTATGATAATGTATTTACATACTTTAAAATCACTTAAATAAATCTCAAGATTTTTTTTTTTTTTTAAAAAAAAGGAAACACTTCAATATGGTATTATTTTAATAAAAAATACAATAACTAGTTTAAGAAAGACACAATACCGCCATCTATTGAATGGATATAACATTAAATGTATTAATAAACAATATGGGAACTGAAATACTGCTTACATATGTATAGATTATATCTGTTGACTATTTTATACATGCTCACGATTAATACGACATATAGATTTCATTATATAATATAATTTGCTAAAAATATATTGTAAGTTAAAAGATTTCCCATAGTTATGAACTTTTCTTGTAATTTTTTACTTTAGATGAATTTTGCTTTGAATTTTTTAATAAGTGTTATTATTATTAGAAAATTATAATTTATAAAGTGTTATTATTAAATCATGTTATAATTATTAAAGGATGGATAATACTAGTAAAATTTAAATATAAAATTCTCAAATTCCATCAGTTTCGGTTTTCTTAAACATAATTTTTTCAAATGTATCATATGAATTTCATTCACTTTTTTTTTTCAAGTGTCATAGCATCGGCCAGGACGCGAACCCGCAACCCGGGCAACTGCTTGTAAGGCAGTCACGCTGACCTCTCGACCACCAATGCAAGACAATTTCATTCACTTTGTCCACTATTTTTGCAAAAAAGCCTCATAGAATACTGATTGCATATCTGCTTATCATGCCCATGACCCAGGTTCGAGTTCAGGATGACTGGATTATACATATTTTTCATGTCACAAGCAAGTTTAAGAATTTTCAATCCAGTTATCCATCAAATAACAGTTGGAAAATAGATACATAGTTATTAGGCATAAATAAATATCCCGAATTAGCATCAAAGACTCTTGTAGATTGACTATAAAAAAAAAAGATTGGACTATGATGCAGTTTTCATCATTGATGGCAGAGTTATCATACTCTTACAAGAAAGCCATGGCTTAATAATCAATGAAAAAAGTTCAGTTAATTTGATTTTCAGAATATCTTGCAATAATCTCTGAATAAAATTAATTCAAAATTTATTTTATGATCACATTATTCTCTGTAAAAGCTCAATTTCAAAACAGATCATTTTGGGTTGAATACATTTCGTACTCATTCAAGAATATGGAAAGTTTTCATAAAAAAAAAAAAAAGAAAAAGAGTGGGTCTCATCTGACAACACAACAAGTCAATTTAACAAGCAAAAGATTTTAAGTTAGTAATAAAGAATAGCTTCTTTTTTTATATTCTAAGATTTAACTATTTACATTTTTAACATAGTTTTGTACCAAAAATGATTATTTATTAATAAAATTATGCATTTTATTTAGTATCATTTATATTCTATATAATTATTACAACTTTATGAGATATACATCTAAAAAAAAAAACAATGTCTTAAAATAACACTGATACAAAATTAGTAGAAAAATCCATTAAGAATTAAAAATGTTTTTCTGTTTACTTTTTTGTCAAATCAAACATGTTTTTAATTAAGAATTAACTTTCAAAACAACATACAAAGAAGTTTATAATAAACCTTTCAAAGTTTTAACTGAGTGATTATTCATATTTATTTTAAATAACAAAACATAGAAAAATACATTTACAATTTTAAAATATACTATATACTTAGTTTATTATTTTAACCACTTTTAACTATTTTTAATATAAATGTTGCCAAAAATAAGCATTCAGTAATATATATATATATTAATCCAATCATTACTAGCCGGTATGGATGGATGATAGGATTTCTATGGCCCAGCCTGCAAGTAACTTATATTATTATGTGAAACCAATAATTTATATATAGAAACCACATTTCATCTTAATGAACTCCTGGTTAAAGATAGCTCATTATGAAATTACACAATAATACCGTTAATGTAAGCTTTACAGTATTATGAAGGATAGCCATGCCATGACTACAGAAGTGATGGGCCTAATATGCTCTTAAAATGAAAAATGACTACATGATACTGGCAACTATGGAACATCACAAATGCTAGTTATGTCCTCTACAGACCCCTAGGAAATATAATAAAATTATTTCAATTTAACATTGAGGTTATATCAAAATTAAAAATTGAGAACCTCTACAAATTAGTTGTTTAGCACAGCACTGATATAATTTTATTTCATATTTCAAGAGACTCATCACCTAATAATGCTTATCTTCCTAAATACCTAGACTAAGATTGATTATTGATAGAGAGCATTGTAAACATGGTATAGCTACTTTTGCTCTTGTAAAGCAAACAATTTCCATCTAATGCAATCATAGGAAATTTTTTATATATGCAATATTTACAAATCTCCCATACAAACTGGCTGAACTTTTCTCTACCAGATTTTCCTATACTTTATTTACAGGGGATTTCACCTCTCATAGTAATCTTTGGAACTATGAAAGAATCAAGATGGTTATCAGTTTTTATAATGAATGAATTTAATCTATATGTACTTGCTTTGCAAAGTGAATATTCTATTCAACAGACAGGAAATAGAAACACTTTTGATTTACGTTTTATTTCAACAAAAAATGGTTTACAATTACCTGCCGATTGACTGATATTGGATCATTTCTCCTATAGACATATACCAGGTCGAGTCATTTTCAAAACTTCATTAAAAGTTATCTTATTCATAGTTGAAATAAAATCCTTGTTTTTTACTTCACCTTTGAATGGTAAGTTTTAAATTGAGCTTTACGCAAAAAAGTGAAGCTTAGTATTATTAGAAAAGAATTATATGGCTGAGTGCTTTCAGAGAACTTAAGTCTCCATATTCATAGCTTATCTCGGGAATGTCGGCTTATATTGAGATTTTAAGCGAAGTTTCTCGATGTAAGCTGACACTCCCAAGATAGGCTATAAATATGGAGACTTAAGTTCTCTGAAAGCACTCAGCTGTATAATTCTTTTCTAATAATACTAAGCTTCACTTTTTTGCATAAAGCGCAATTTAAAACTTATTCATAGATGAAATTTAAAGAAAGCTAACTGGAATCAATATACAGGATATCTTGAAAATATTAATAGAATCTTTTAAACTTCCTCTTACTAGAATAGGTTTAACAAACTCATAATAGAACTGTCATAGAGGGCATCCCTCATGGATATCAAAAGAAATTCATGGACCCCCCCTCCCCACCAGTGTCTTTATAGCCAATTTTATTTACTAATGATCCAGAAATTGCTGATAAACTTGTAAAATCAATGGATGATGCTCCCCTCGCCCCATGAAAAAAGACTATAGAGAAGCAAAACCATAGCTTGGTAGATGTAAAAATGCCTCTAAAAGAAGTACTATTGTACTTCTAATCTTATAGATTCTAAACCTAAGATTGATAGAATGAAAAAAAGCATTATTAAAATAGAATTACAAACTTATCTTTCACAATATTTTTCTAATATCAAACTTGCTCTTGACTATCTTAAACAAATCAGGAGAGACCCAAAAGAAGATAGCATATTGCCAGAGTATCTAAAAAAAAATTAGGATTAAAACCAAAGCATAGTTGGCAAAACTATTCTGTAATATTATTCATGTAAAAACTATTCCAAAAATGTGTCATAAAAGCAAACTCATAAACAGTCTTAATATCAATAAAGCCAGCAAATGATTCCATGCCCCCCCCCCCCCAAAAAAAAAAATTACTCAATATCATTATCATGTGTTTTCTACAAACTTTTTGAAAAAATCATATTAGCAAGAATTTTGTCAACAATTGAAAGTTATCTATTCTAGAGAGTCTGGATTTAGGATCAGGAAGAAGGGCTGCTGGGAACAAACTTTATCTAACTGTCACTTATAATTCTGTTTGGAAAAATGGTTTCTTTTAAAAGTTTCTAAAATTCTTAAGGCAGGAAAATCATTAATTTATTTGACAAAATACTTTGAAAATAGAAAAAAGCCAAGTGACCCTAAATGATAATCATAGCAAATAAATAATTTTACAGAAAGTTTTTCCGCAAAGTTGTTATCTTATTTATTTTACTTAATATATTCATCAGGGATCATCCAGAAACAGAAAGCTCATTTACATCGATGACTTTACTTTGACTTCTTAAAAGAGGTCCTTTTTCGAAATAGAAAAGTTGGAAACCTTTTTCAAGGAATGGTTCTTAATCCCAATTCAATAAAGACAATATGCTCAATTTTTCATGGAAACAACAGAGTCATCTCATAATCAAAATATAAACTTGTGCAATAGAACAAATGCTAATGGCTTTATTGTTCAGGAGTTCATAAGAAGGTCAAGTGCCAGAATTGCGAACACCAATACCAATGCTGAAACCTCCTAATCCCAAACTGATTGCAATAGCAACTACACCAAATTACACAGTGTTATCTTGTGCAATAATAACCTGAAATGCAATTATGCCCATAAGAGTAAGCTTGTATTGTAGCATAACTTATTTTCCTCATCTAGGCTATGTTAAATCAAAAATAATTTCTAGGCATAAACTTTTTGGAAAGCTACATAGCATTGCCCAGAGATGTGGTACAAATCCTTTACATACAGTTTCCTTAGCAGTGATTATATTTTGCTGGAGTACTACATCACTGTTTGTAAAAAAAAGTTCCTATGCGAAACTTCTAGATACACAAATATTATCATGAGAAATATTCAATTCTTACTCCTTTGCAGTGGCTTCCTGATCTTTCTCATATCCCTCTGCCAGATATATATAAAAAAGATTGTTTCACAGAAAATGTATAAAAATCTGTTAAACAGATCAGAATTACCAAGAATTTAAGATATAGTTACACCATCTAAGATCCAACCCAAATCAAGGTCTCTTTTTTGAATATTGATTCAACCAAGAATTTATAATTGAAGAATAACAGCCTAAAAAAAAAGAATTCTTATGCACTTGGCAAAAAGATTTCTTTTACCATATCTAACAACAAAGCTATCTGTATTTAATCTTTCTAAATTCAATTGTAGGCTCATCAACAAATTCAGGACAACCCACGATCATTGTGTTCATGTGCTTCATAAATGGAATTCATCAGTCAAGGATGTACATAAATATGGGTAACTGCCAAATCTACTGTTACAGTGGTAGAAATGAAGGATTTAATAAAGCTACTGGAGAATCTATCTTCTGGTTGGTAGGTTCCTTATAAGTTACTTTATATTTCATTAATAGTAAAACTGTCAAAAAAAAAATCCTCATGCTAAATAATAATTACCAACTGCTTTTAATATTAAGCCTTAAATTTATTTAAATATGCACATATTAATTTATTTATTTAATCAGCTTAATTTAATGTACAACATAATAATGATTATAAGAATATTAGCTAATATATAACACGTCAATGATGATAATGCTTAATCAATAAGAGAAATGGATGACTTTCTGTCCTCACATTAAGCTAAACTTTAATCTTAAACATATATATATATAAGTGAAGCAGATAAAACATACAATATTTACAAGACAAAGTAAAATAATAAAGAACATAAATAAGGAGATTATATCCATTTAAACAGAGATAACGTTTTGCCTTTGATGTTGCCAGGAAACTATCAATTGCTACTAACTGACAATCTCCCTGAGACTAAACAAGTTTTTTCCATCAACCTATAACAGCTCTTTTGCTGGGGTTTAAATCGAAATTATTAAATGGATTTAAATGCAGAAAGCTATTTTATATAGGTGCTAAACTAAAATAATTCTTTTATTTTAATTGATCAGCAAAATATATAGCTGCGCTCTTTTTCTTACTTATACTCAAATATATATGAATTAACAAAGATTTGTAATAAAAGCAACAGTCAGCTTGAAAAAAAATCTTATATATTAAAAGTATTCTGATAGAAAAATTCTTAAAAATCTATTTCACAAATTAATAAATCATTATTAGTTCTCATAGCAGTAGCAAAAAAAAAAAAAAAAACGTTTTTCCTTTTTTCTATTCTATTTACAATTCTAATTGGGTAATTTTATTTTTATAGTTACAACTATTATTTCAGTTGGAAGTCGTAAAGTTTTCAACTAGCAATAAAAACTTTCAGAGTTGAAATAATAGTTTCCTCAGAAATAATCATTCATTATTTTTTATACAACTAATAAATGAACTGAACTGCACAAGAATTTGACGATTTTCCGGTTTTGCTAATATCTTCAAATTAGTGATAATTTTTGACATACACATTTGTCTAAATAAACAAATTTATAAGTATTAAGGCAAAACCTAGATTCCTCATAAATAAGTTGTAAAAACAATTTTCGGACTGCAAACAACTTCAATTAGTAGTAATTTTTAGTATATAAAAAATATCTTATTGGTCGGTATCATGTTTTCATTTATTACATATAAAACAAAACAGCCATTTCTTGAACAGAAGTTAATCTCATTTCTTATATACAAGACTGCAGCAGGTTTTATATTATTATTAATTCAATTAAAAAAAATCCTTTCACGATTAGTCAAATAAATCAGTGGGTGAAAAGCTTTTAATTTATTTCTTTACTTATTATTTATATAAGTGATACTGACATTTTCGTATATAAGTTTTTCTAAAAATTGTAGCTAATGCTGGCTTAGATTGCAATAAGAACCTGTTAAAAAACACGAAACTTGGAAAGTAAATTTATTTAATATATATATAAATGTCTAACTTATTTCCATCATCTAATATTTAAACTGTTAAATGTCTTTAGAACAATTCCAATTTTATTTAAGTTTTTCAAAAACATTCAACTGTTAATCAACATACAGGTTAATATGTTATTATTAATAGTTAAATCCACTTGAAAATTTTAAATAAAGTTAGCATTTTTCTAGAAACATTTAATAATTAACATCAGATAATGGGAATAGTTCAACATGTAATTACAACTAATATATATGAGAGTTGTGTGTCATAATAAAAAAGTTTCGGATTCAAAACTCAAACATGTTTAATTATGGATAGACAACTTCCATATTTCTCCATTCTTTTTTATTTCATAAATAATTTCAAATAAAAATACAATAAAAGACAAATAACCCCTAAGATGCATTTCGTGCTGAACCAGTACTCATCATCAGTTGGGCCAGGTCATCATCTCTCATATATATCTTTATTACATGAAGAGTATTTATGTAGAACAAATTGTCTCATTTTTATTTTCAAGCATCAATTTACCCCTCTCCCAACTTTTACTGTTATCAACTTTTTGATAAACACGTAATGATTATTACTAATCATTTATTAAACTAAAGATTTTCTCTAGCACTGATATAAACTTTAATTATGGTGAGAATTTCCAAATAAGTCTCATGTTTTCCAATACACTGCTTTCTAATCTTCTATTTTTCCCTCCTTTATCATAAAATCTTTCAAATCAAATAAATAAATTAATAGCTAAAGTATCCACACAACATTTTTATAACTTATCAATCTTTTATTGTATGTTAGATTACATCAATAATTGTGTAAAAAAATAATTAATATTCTATTTAATAATATGATTTTTCAAGTTATCCTAGGGTTTTAGTGATCTTCATTATGATTTCACAGTTTGTTTCTTAATCTCAATTCAATGCTTTTTTTGTATTTTATATGTTTTAGTTATAATTAATAAAACTTAGTTTTGTTCAACTCTCATAAATAATTCTTCTTCACTATTCTATTTCTCAAATCATATCTTATATAATCAACAAAGCAATGAAACTTTATCTTACTTACAAAAAAATTCACAAATAAATTGAATGAAGTGATCCTGAGATGGATGTTAACCAATGGAAACATAAACAAAAGAAATTGGAAAGAAAAAATCAACCGAAACAATTGAATGCATCAGTTGTGCATTGCAATTTAATATCACTTGACCCTAGAGCAACTGAGAATATGATAGCTAATGAAATGATGTTAATATAGCTAAAAATCTTACTTAATTCAAAATAATGTTTGATTTAATTGAGAAAAAAATAATGCTAAAACAACTGCAAAAAATAGAAATAGATATTTTTTCAAAATGAACACAAAACAAATAAAAGTCACAAGAAAAGGATTTAAAAACAAAACATGTTTTAAAATTTCCATTATTACCATTCGATGTGGAATTGTGACTGGACGGGTCTTGACTGCTTGATCGTACTTCTGATTTAGGTGATCCACTTATGTAAGGAATTAATTCATCTTCATCCATAGGAGGTAAAGGCATTGACTCATCAAGAAGATCCAGTTCTTCATAGAAGTTAGGAATTAATTGTGTAATAGGCTGAAAAATAAATATGGTGTTTATTTTAAATAAATATTCTTTATGTACATATGTGACTATATATATGTGTATTATATTTAACATTTTCATGGTTATATATGATATGATGTTTATACTCCTAGTTCACGGCAAGTAATGGGTTAAGATGTGCACTAATATGCAGCTGAAGAGAAGTTTATTCTTAATAATTGAAAATATTAAAATAACGCTGAGCGCTTTCGAGAGTTATACTACTCTCATATCCTAGTTATGATTATGAGAGTAATGTAACTCTCAAAAGCTCTCAGTATTATTTTGATATTTCAATTATAAAGTATAATTTTCTCTCCAATTGCATATTAGTGCACATCTTAAGCCATTATATGATATAAATAAAATCTCTTTTGGATTAAACGTGTAATATTTTGTTTAAATTCCCGCTGTTTCACCAAAATATCATGATCATTGTCAGGTTATGATAAAAGATATTTCATCAAAATGGCAGAAATTTAAAATAATCCATGGTTTAAAACAAAAAAAGACTTTAAATTGGATATAAACCAATACTTACTTTTCCTAGTAATTCGGATTCTGGATAACCAAACAACATTAATGAAAAATTGTGATTACAGCTATGAATAGTACCATCAGGGACAAAGCTGATCATTCCACTGATGTTTGTAAATACCCAAACAATACCATGAAAAATGGGAATCATAAACGAATCTTCATTATCTAATTAAAGAAACAAAGAAATTATATTCACTTGATTTTAGTTACAATCCAAAAATTACATTTTTTTAAAAATTACCATCTTTGGTTTAAAAAAAAAAAAAATCCACTAAGTTAAAAATATTAAATAAATAAAAGACACCAAGAATAGCATGATTTAAAAAAAAAAAATCTCTAAAATATTATTTTATATAAAATAAATATTAGTGTAACAAATAAACAATCATAAGAGAAGAAATGTTGAATATAACAAAGTTGCTTACAATATGGCAGACTTTATAGATATTAAAAGTTAATAAAAATGTGGAATTAAAAAAAATTTTAAAGGGCATAAAAATTAATTACTGGACATTTAACTCAATGTAGTAGTAGTGGTAGTAATAATAGAAATAGTAGCAACTATACAACAACAATAACAAGAGTAACAACAACAACAACAATAATAATAAAAGACTGAGGAAGATGGTTATATTTTTCTCTTTTCTTATAAAGATTTTATTTCTTCAACATACAAATGAAAACAAACACACTTTTAAATCATATATGCAAGGCTTGATCAAAATCTTGTTATGAGACCATGGGAGGAAAACATTTTGGCCCAGAATATTAAAAATATACATAAAACAAAATCAGTTTAAGATAAGTATTAATTGGAAGCAATAAATACATTTTAAAAAACCCACAAATAAAATAATTTTTAAAACAAAATATTTCACTATAATGACAAAGAAACATTCAGAAATAAAATTATATACTATATATTAATAAATTACAATTAATTTAAATCTGCAAAATATTTTAAAACTCTGAATATAACTATTGTTAGAAAAAAATAAAATACATAATTCAGAAATGATTAAATATATGCGTATTAAAAAAAAGATTTATTTTAGTAAAAATCATTATCTTATTAAAATCCAAACTTTTGCTTAATTTATGTCTTATTAACTGTAAAAAAAAAAAGAAGTAAGGACAGAGAAGAATTTGTGAATTATATAATCTCTCTTATAACATATAGTTGTTCTTAAACTTTTATTTTATGACATATTAAACATAACAGCTAAGTAAAACAAAAATATGTATATACAACCTATATATGGGAAGTTCTATAACATTTAGAAGTGATAAAGTGAAAGGCCTGAGAGCTAAAGGTTCATAGTTTAAAATTAAAACGCTTGTTTCAGCATTTAAGTCACATGACTTCCTGAACAAAGAACCATTCAATTATTTTTATTCTATTGACTATAAAAAACTTAATCAAACTATTGATGCAAATGCTATACATATATAAATATATTAAAAGACAATTATGAATTTATTCACAATATTTATAAAAAATCTTAATATCATTGATAATCCCCCCCCCCCCCCACAGCAAGATAAATTACTACTATTCGTTATATTTAACATTTATCTTTAGTAACATTAAACACATACCTTCATTCAATAGCATGTCTAATTCATTCTTACAAGAGAAATAGCCATACACTATACTTTAAGTATAATCTTTTACTTCAATCTCAAATTCTCTACACTTAACTGACACAGTGAACTTTGTGCTTGAATATATACAGAATCAAATTTGTATACAAATACAAAAACTGTATTAAGAGAAAAGTTTTATTAACATTAAAAATTTTGTAGTGCTTAGCATGATATCGTCATAAATCTGTGCTTTTAATATAATTTTTGCATTTGTATATATATTACATTCACGGAGATAAAGCGTTTATAAATTTTACTCATTACAATCAAATTTCCAACTGTATTTAGCAACTTTTCCTTGTTAAAATAGTCTTTTAAATACAATATGTAAATGTTATCAGCGTATTTCCTACATCCCTGATCTTGTCATTCTAGAATTTTTCTTTCTCATCTTGAAGAATGATCAATTTTCATTGTGGCTCCATTTCTGTGTTCTTCAATTCTACACAGATATTTGGTAATATACAGTAATAAGAATATATTTCTTGGGACAGTGTATGGCACTTTCCTTCAAGGACAAGCTAACCCAGTTTCCTTTAACTTTGATGTTAATCCAACAGAGATAGATAGTAGTTTAATTTACTTATAATTAAAAGTATTTATTTTAATTAATCTAATAGTCAGTTATATATACCTTTTAAATCCCCACTATTTCATAACCAAAATCTGGCTATTTAATTTCTGATAATTCTTTATCCTTTGGCAATGGATCTTTCTGGCCTATTTTGTAATACTCAGTCAGTCTATTGTAATTTCCTTAGCTCGAGAAAGTTTATAATATTTATAAAGTTCCTTTAACATTTTGAACTGATGCTAATAGTTTCCTTATTATAATCAATTTCTATTTTCTTATTGATAGCATAAATAATAAATATATATTATTATCAGCTTGCTTTTTTTAAAAGTTAAAATTCAACTCTGTAGTTTTAAAGTTACAAAAAAATATATATTTTTTTCATTTTTGTGAAGAATAGAAAAAGTAATAATTACTACTCTATTAACAATCAGTGGTCTTCATCATCATCATCATTTTCAACCATTGATACATTGCAGGACTGTTTCCCTAAGTTCAATCCATCTTCTCCGATCTGTAGCCTCTCTTCTCCACATCAACCCAGTATGCTTCCTTATTTTATCTATCTCTCTCATATGTGGTCTCTTTCTAGGTCTTTTAAATCTCTTGGATTCTGCTTTAAGATTTCAACTGACCATCTATCTCTTCTGAAACATGTCACTAAACTCCACTCTAGTTTCTTAATTCTTTCAGTAATGTCAATAACACATTTCTTTTCTCATTCATATATTTTGTTTTCGATCTCTTCTTGTTATTCTTAATATGAGTCTCTCCATACTTCATTGAATAGTCTGAAGTTTCTGCTAGTTAGAGAGGGTTTGGACATACTCTTTTGTTAAAAATAGCTATTACTAACCAATAATTAGTTGAATGATTGATTTACGGATGAACTGCTTCTTCAGTGGTCTTACATATTGTAAAATCTTGTACATATTCGATTACTGTTTAAGAGCTTTGTAATGCATAATGACCTGAACTTCAAATTAATTCTTCTTTAGGGAAAATTTCCAAGCAAGCTTAGATTTTTTTTCTAATAGCAATTCATCCCTAAATCAATCAGCTAACTAATTGTTAGTTGATAAAGGACTATTTTTAATAAAAGAGTGAAATAAAAAAAAAACGCCACCAAATCTCTCTAACTAGTAGGGCTGATATCTCTCTAACTAGTAGGGCTTCATCTTTTCTTTCATTATTTTTCAGGGAAAATATTTTGGAGAGGCCTTTGCCCCAATTTTAAGGCCGTTTTAAACTACATTTCAAAAGAAAAAAATATTTTTAAAAAACTGATTTCTGTAAAGAAGTTTTCCATCACAAAAGTAGCTACATTTTTGTTTAAATGTTCCAGGATTAGATAGAAAAAGTCTCCCAAGTGCAAAATATAGGGATAACTTATCTGTGTTCTCTAAATAATTTTATTAGACCATTAACGTATTTAATATAAATATTGCATTTAATAATTATATTAAAAAATAGCTGCAAAATTTATTCATTAAAAAAAAAAAATGCATATGGTTTTTCTGGCTCAGAAATCCATAAGAAGTTCGAGCACCAGACCTGTAAGTGGCAAAATCGAACCTACAACCTCCCGATTCCAAGTTGGATGCCCTACCTACTGTGCCAAAATGCGCAGGGTATTTGTTAACTTAAACACATACAGGTTAAGGTAAAAAAAACACAACAATTTAAAAAGCCCAATGCAGGGCAAAGATTTCTTCAGCACCTCTCAAAAGGAAGAAAATATTGATCACTAGATTAGCTAATTGTAAACTGGTGAAAGCTGACGGTATCAAGGGTTTTTCTCTTTGTTTAACTTTTAGATAACAATAACTTTGTTTACTGGCCAACCAATAATGATATGGCTATGTAGGTTGCCCACGAATAAATTATCTGAAAGCAAATTCCTAAGCTTGTTTGGAAAGATTCAACAATCTGAATATATTTCCACTTCTACACAAATACGAACCCTAATCATGAGCATGTAAGTGGATAAACTAATCATTACAACAAAAGATACTTTATAAATATAGACACAATTACAAAATATAAATGCATGCACAAATTATTATTACAGTGTAACATTAATAAATACTCTTTATTCTTTGCAACAGTTTATTTACTTCCTTTTAATAATATGCATTTTACCTTTGCACACGTCTAAGGGCATTAGAAGCAAAAATAATCAAGAGCTCTGATTGTGTAAGAGGATGATATTTCCTGTACCACAGGTGGGGGTCACTTCACATTTGAATCGTATATATAGTTTTTTTATCTTAACAATCATTGCCTAAACATTTGTCTGCACTGTACATTAATTAGGGATCTTTTCCCTTCTAGTCAAAAATAGTTAAATACTTATTTGTGACTACTATTGCAGAGTTCACTATGGTGCTCTAACATGCAAAAAAATAAAATTCTAAATCTGTTTATGACCCGAAAAATTCTTAAATTTCTCAGATCAGATTTAAATCCCAGGTTATATTAACTCCTATGCAACAAAGATATTACAAAATATAAATATTTATTTTACAACAAGCTTTTCAAGTGAACATTTAAGCAAAACACTGTTTTTAACTGAACAACAGCAACAACAAAAGAAAAAGGTTACATGTGCATATAGATCATGCTGGCACATTTTTTATATATTTGATATTTTGTGATGCTGTCTGTTGCTTCTCCTGCAGAAAACTTTTCTTTTAGAAATGCTTCAATACAATGTCTGATTATAGTTCTCTAAGGTAATCCTTATTTTGGTCATATCTGCCCAAAGGAAACAAACAACATCAAAAAATGTCTCTGAAATGGGTTTATCTTTTCTATGAAATTATGCTCATGTTCACCACAAAACATCTTGTGTTATTCATTTGTTTTACATGTCAATCCAATGAACATATGACTTTACAATACTAGATTCCATACTATCGCATCTAGACAAGTTGATCTTGCTATTATATTTTTAAAATTTTGTGGAAAATTATTTAAATGAGACTTTTCTAATGCCATTATGTTGTGTTAATAGAGTGTCAGTCTCATTTCCACACAAAAATAAAATTGCAGTAGTTATTTCCTTCTGATGAAATACCCTATCTTTTAACTTGATAAAAGCAGCAGGCCCATAATGGATTCTGTGCTGCACCTCAATATCTAATTCCATTTGTCTACAAAATAAAACTTTATGTGGATTTTACTTCATTATTGGTTAGTAAAGAACTTGAGTTTTTTTTTTAATATTAATTTTTATATATTGCATTCAAAAATTTTAAGTAGATTCTGTAGAATATATTTCAAAATGGGAAAATAGCATAGTTATCACAATACTATAAATCCAGAATCCAAAAAGATGAAATTGTTATTTTCATTTTTAATTAATTCAAATTAAAAGTGCCATGAACAAACTTTATTGCATCTTGATCTCTGTTTCATTAAGCCACTCATAAACACTTCCAAAGACAATACATTATAATAATTGACTGATTTACTTCAGTTTAAATAATTTTTTATTTTAATCTTTTATTTTATTTCTTTAAAATGGTGGTATAATCTCTCAGATATTAATTTATAAAATTTCAGCTTAACGAAAGTCTTATTTTGTATTTTGCTGCAGTAAAATGTTAGAAATTAAGATGGCATTAATGGCAGACTACCTTAGTTGCTCTTTACTTTCATAATTTTTGTGGTCGAATTATTTTTATAAAAATTTCTGGAAAAATGCAAATGGTCTTTATAGCAGTTTTTAATCAAAAATTCTTATTCCGCTCAATAATTGAATTCACTTTAAATGATGAATCTTGTTAACTTATAAAAAAACATTTACAATGACATGAGTCATAGATTTTCTTCTGCAATAAAATTTAAATGTTAAAGTACTATTTGCTAATGACAACTTCTACCTGTATTATCAGTAGTGTTTCCAGAGCTGCACGAATTCTCAGATGAGCTTAAGCTGTATAAATCAGCACTATGATGGATGCGATTACTTCTCTTTACATTAGATGGGATATCTTAAAAAAAATAAAAATATTTAAGTTTAAAGCAAAATTTATCTTTAACAATATGAACATAGTTTTATTTCAAATTCTTATGTAAATATACTTTTAAAAAATAATTTGTTTACAAATAAAATTTCAGATCTTAAACAAAATAGAAATAAAAAACCAAAACAACTGTAATATCATATTTATAATAGTTACACAAAATGAAAATTTCAGCAATAAATTTAATAGCAGATAGACAAACGCTTTCAAGAACAAATTTTACGACAACACAACCACAAGCTTCAGATATATAAAAAACTTATCCTGGGAACACAAATGGCAGCACTAACATAATGAAAATACAAATAAAACCTACAAAACACATCACATACTGTGCACATCTATATATGTCAGTAAAAGAATATTAAAAAAAAAAGAAGCCAAAATCTACACATTACATGATAAAATATTTAAATGACAAAATAAAAAACTTTTTGTATTCGTAATAATTACATCTTAAATCTGCTGTAAAATTTTAATTTGGAAATATATACAATTTAAACCAATTGATTATAAGTTATTTCGGTACTTGAGTATTAGCCCTGCAATGTAGAAGAGAGAGGAGCCTTTTCACATCCACAATAAATGTGAAGCAATTTTTTCAAGTTAACTTTTGAGTATGCCAGAAAATTACACATTATATTTATGTTTTTTAAAAATAAAATTCTGATTAAAAATTTATCAAAAGTAAATCAGAATTCAATGCATTTTTAAATTGTTATATGTAAAAAAAAAAAACAATCTCATATCTAAGTTATTAAAAAATCATATTACTTTGCTTTCACAAATTATTGCAGTCTTATATGAAAAATTTCAGACAAACTTGTTTCTATTGATGATTCATCTCTGATATTTATATCAGTGATGAAGTGACTTTTTTAGGAATGGAAGCACACTTCTTATTTTATAATGTTTTTATTTCACTTGCCACAATAATTTTTAACTAATAGCACCTAATATATATATATATATATTACACACATCTTGAAAAATCTGAAACTCTTATCTGTAAATCAGAGAATATATTATCAATATATTTTTATCTTCCAAATCCTTTTAACATTCTTAAAAGTTTTAACTATAAATTAGATCTTACCATTGTTTGAACTTATTATAATCTATGGGAATGCATTAGTCAAGTTCATTCTTTCTATTTATAAAAACAATTCAACTGTTAGTAAAAAACATTGACAGTCAACAGTAATTCCATACAAAAAAAATAACGAATTTGAATTTTCCATTATAATCAGATTGTGATTAGTTTAAATATAGCCTTTTAAAATTCTTAAAAGTTTTAACTGTAAATTAGATCTTAGTATTGTTTGCACTTCTTATAATCTACAGGAATGCGTTTGTCAAGTTCATTCTTTCCATATATAAAAACAATTCAACTGTTGGTAAAAAAAATTGAAAGTGAATTTTTAAAATTGAATTTTAATTAAAGATTTTGAAAGTTTTAGTGAATTTTTCCACAGAAGCACTCATTCCATTCAATACATAGACACTTCGTCCCTGATATATATATAATTTTTCAAGCGATATTAATCCAAAATACAGTGAAATAAATTTTTTAAATATACTTTCAACAACTCAGTAGTATATTTAAAAGATTTATTACTGTATTTTGGATTAATATTGCATGCAGCTATATTTTTATACTGTAATTACTTTTAATACAGATATATATATATATATATAGTGCCATCTGCCTTCTTTCTTTGTAAACAAAAAATGAGGAAAATCTATTATTTTAGATTTATTTATTCCATCCCTTTTGTTTAGTCTCTATCACTATCTTTGAAGATTTCCAGTCTTTCAGGTAGAGATATTAATATCACTGATAGCAAGCTATCAAGAATACCAACTCTCTGCTACTAAATTATAACACTGGTCATCCAAGCAGTTTATTTATTTTAAGGAAAACCCATTAGGTGCCAGTTAATTACTATGTAACTAACGTGCTCGTTCAACCAGCTACGAATTCAGTATCTGAGCTTCCCCCAGCTAGCTCATCGGACTCTAACTATTCATTCCCAATTCTCTGCCTACACTATGAAGTTCTATTTTTAAACATGTATATTGTAACTTTCAAGAGTAAAGTAAGCTTTATCAATAATTATACTTTATTTTAAATATTTTTTACAAATAAAAAAACTTTTCGTTGAGTTTTTAGTTTGTCTCAATGTTCATTTAATATATAATTGATGCTTACTGGACTGGTATCATTTGTGGTACCTCCAATACACAACAGTTTACTTATAAATAAACAGACAAATTAGTGTGCAAATGTCAGTATGAACAACTATTAACTTACTTAAGCTAAGGGGAGAGCATAGATTGGCAGTAAAAATCATTATAGTCTCACACTTTTGCATATATGTCACAATAAAAGAAAATTCATTAACTGGAGCAATAAAACACATATATAATTTGGTTTTAAAATTATTTTTTAAAAATGAATTTATTTTAAATACCTGGATATTTTTTTGGATTATTAAGTCCTGATGCATCTGGTTTTAGTCTATTTGAGATTAAAACTTCTCTAACACACTCAGCTTCTGTCTGAATCAGAATACTCAAAGGAAACATCACTCCATCCTTAGTTCTTCCAGTTGTTCGCTGTTTCCTTATTTCCTAAGGAGAGAAATTAATAAATAACTAAAATTATTCTGATTAAATGAATGATATATGCTAATAATACTGATTAAGGAAGATATGACTGTTTACATTTAGGAGCAGAAATTCATTTTATTTAATCAATATTGGAGTCTTATACTATTAAAATTAGCGTATATATCGTTAAAAATTATATCATAAAAATGTGTGGGTGTACTAGCAATATGGGTACTGATTTAGAGTGTACTTGCAGCCATTTTGAATTCTAAGGACTGCCCAAAACTACTGCTGACATATGCAAGCAATAAATGATATCGAATAATCCATATGTGGTGGTGATATGATCATTCATTACAAAATTATGATTTATATCAATAATTAAAAAATGAAAGTGCAATTTCAAACAACTACTCTTGATCAAATCATGTGACAAATATACAAAATAAAAAAAAATGGGAGAAATAACAATTCTGAAATACAAAAAGCTTATAATTTCTAAAATATGAATTTAAAATACTTAAACAGAAAAAGTAAATGAAAAAAATAATGGACATATATATTAATTAAAAAATACATATTCAATAAATGTAAAATTTATCAAACCAAGCTTAAAATTTTGAAATGCTAAAAACTTGTAACTTCTAAAATCAGAATTTTATTTCAATACAGGCCTATAACCATATGTTGAAATAACATAAATGTTGAATAAACATAGAAACAATTGCTAAATCATATTAACTCTATAATTAATAATAAATAAAATTTTACCTTAACATTAGTTGAAAGAATAATTGTCTAAAGTAAAGAATATTAATTTTGCAATTAATAAAAAATTAATAAATCAGATTTTTTTCTTACCAAAGAGAATACTGTTGTGTACCTAATTTCTTGCATGTCATTATGAAAAAAAAAGATGGAGAGGATAAAAATTTAGGATTGTTCACATGATTTAAAGATATCTATAAAAGAAAAAAATTGATCCAAAATCTTAGAAGGAAAACTAACTTCTCTTGAGTAGCCAGATTTCTTATTAGTAAAGTTTTGTAAGAGATATTTTATAAGAACAATTTAATGTCACAACATCCTGCAATATTATGCCTTTAAAATTATTTTAGTGCGATGACCACATGATTGAAAAGCAGAGGAAAAACTGCAAGGTAGACTGGGTTCCCATTATAATAAAATCTGTAAATATTTTCTTTAAATAGGTTTCTGTATTCATTTGTTGATGGTAAAAGTCACTTTGATGTTAATAGATATGAAAAGAATGTAAATAGATATACGATTTGCATCAATTTTAAGAGCCTAAGGATCTCACATAATCAAGTATAGATCTGATATCCACATCAGGTAATCAAATCTGACAAAGGAAGCATGCAACATCATACTTTCTTTCTGATAAGAACAAATCCAATTAATTATAAAATATGCTTTATTTTTTTTATAGGCATATATTATAATAAAATTCACATTTTAGAAGTTATAAGCTTTTAATATGATCAGAATTCTGCATTTTTTGTATGATGCTTCGTATCGTCATAAACACCCCCCCTCTCACAAACTTCAGCACTTTGCATCATCATTATTATAATAAAATTTGTATTTTAGAAGTTATAAGCTTTTAGTATTGTGAAATTATACACTTGATTTGATCAATCTTACATTATTTCAAAATGTGGTTATAGACATATATTGTAATAAAATTCATATTTTAGAAGTTATAAGCTTGGTTTGATGCATTTTTTGAAAAAATACTTTGTATTGTCAAAACATCCTTTTCCCTCCCCACATACTTTGGTGCTTTGCAGTCTCATTATTATAATAAAATTTGGATTTTAGAATTTATAAGCTTTTAGTATTTAGATTGTGCTCACTGCTATTTTTGAATTCTAAGAACCACCCAAAATCACCGCTGACACATCCAAGCAACCCTATTGGATTTTTCAATGTCATTTATCACTTGTATGTGTTGGCAGTGGTTTGGGTGGTTCTTAAAATTCAAAATGGCGGTGAGTGCACTCTGTATAACACATAGTAAACATAAAAAATATTTATCTTTAATGATCATCTCATTAATTAGTTATAGAATTAAAATATTTAGATTACAGAAAAAATAAAATAAAATATTCTGTTTGAGAAGGGGAGCAGAGAAAATAAATAAAAAGAAATTTATGTTTGGCTAGAATCTATTTTAAAATTTTCAAAAACAAGAATGTGAGAGTTTTAATTATTAACTTTTTAACAATATTGGGAATATAAATCCTTAATAAAAATAAGAAATTTTATTACTATAAAATATAGTATTTAAAAGAATTTAAGGAACTTTTATCATAATAGAAATTTAAGATGCAAAAAAACAACAACTAATTAATGTGTTGCCAAAAATTAATTAAGAGGGTAATTAATTATCAGAAGATAATCAACACCAACATGTTAACTAAACAAGTATATGGTAGAATATTAGTTGCTTATATAGATTATTCAAGTTGTCATCCTATTAGAGTTGAATGTGAAAAAAGCTAGAGAGAACTTGGGAAAAAGTCTATTTATTAGCATTAACCAAATTAAAAGAAAAAATACTTTTAGGATAACTAATACTATGGCAGATTGTATTGCAAGTACTATTATAATTATTCTGTATTCCACCACGCTAATCCTCAACTTTGTGTATAAAACACAGAATAATCAGCTTTTTTGAATTGCTATTTTCTTTTCCTCAACAAATGATTATATAACGAATGTCCATTAAACCTTTAAATGCCTAAGAAAATGCCGATCACTACCTCTAAATTATGAGTTTAGAAAACAACTTATATAAAATATATTGCCTCCACAAGATTTCAAATACCAAACATTAAACTATGACGAACATATAAACTATTATGAGGAATAATATATATATTGTGATGATCGCACATACTGCGATCACACATATAGATATTTAACATTTAAAGAATATTAAATATTGTGTTTGGAATACTAAAAAGTGAGTTTAAAAAATTATAAACAAAGAAATGTTTTAATTAAGAAAAGAGAGGGAATTAGAATCGAAAAGATTCTTATCTTTTACCCTCCAAAGTTAAGATTTTGTGAAATGAAAAATAAGTTAGAAATATTGAAATTGTACATTAGAAAATTAATAGTAATAAAGAAATCTAAATGAAAGAAAAACTAAAATACGATGTATAAGAAAAGTAAAGTTTGAAAGCCTTAAACAGAGCAAAAATAGAAATTTAAAACATGACCGAAAGATAAGGATCTGGGTCATAAAAGTACACATTTGACGATAAAACGAAATGTGTGTATGAAGTATGATAAAGACAGCAATAATTAATGCTTGTCAAAATAAAAAAAAAAAAACATTTATTAAAATCTGTTTAATTAAAATAAATAAATAAATAAATAAATGTACATAGTGCTACAAAATTATATAAAAAACAAATCTATATAAATGGCCGAAGGCGCATTAAGAAAAGCAAAGGTGTGAACAACAGCGAAAACAAAGGATCGAAAGGACAAAGAACTGGGGAATTTTAATTAAAAGTAGGATTAGTATTGGTAGAGACTTCTTGTCGAGACGTTGGTAAAAACACTGCTCCGATAATAAGCAGCCATAGTTAACAAGATATGATTTCTAACATCGGTGCCTCATCAAGAATGGCTGGCTAAGGGCCGTCGTGATCGCTTGCCGATCCAGACTCACTGTGCTAATGGTTCCCGTCTAGATGTAACAACTGCCGACATAGCGCCTGCCGGAGTGTTCATTTTGCCTTGTCCTTGATGCCCTAAATACTGAGGAGTTCCCACAACCAAAATCTAACTTAAGAGCGACCGTTCCCTGCTAAAGAAGTGGAGAAATTCCACATGGTGGTCAGCAAGACTTCAAATTAATTCAGAGACTTAAAAACCTAGGTAAATATGTATACTACATTTTATATTTCCATGTGCACATACCTTTATTGAGACAATGGCCAAATTCTTACTTTGAATGATAAAGACATTCTTTAACTTTTTTATATATACACGGAATGACGATTATAAATGTACAATCATTTATAGAATCTTTTATTTTGTTTTACTCGTAGCATTATAGCAGATAATTGTTTTTATTGTTTGTAAATGATTTAAAGTGATTTCTTTTATTGTTAATCTATTGTATTAAATATTTATTATTGATTTAAATCTGTTTCGTCTCATTCTTCGCCACTCCAAAAAGTAATATAGTCTTAGGGTTTGGGGAAATAATTATTACTCATTTTGAGTACTGAATTAACATGTGAAGCTAGTGGTGCAGTATTTTGATCCCATTAAAATTTATAAATATCCAAGTGCTGTAACTCTGTAAAATCTTACAGCAGTCGGGAGATAGTTGACCGGGAAATATAACCTGGGGCTATACCCGTATAGCATACAGGTTTGGTCAAGTACGGATATAGACTCATTTATGTCCGTATGTTCTCTCTGCTTGTGGTAGCGGAAAGTGGACGATCTTGAATTTTAAGAATTCTCCATTATATATAAATAAAAGGGAAGTTAAGCTTTCGATCGGCATGTTTCCGTTACAATATATATATATTAAACTAGAATGTTGTATCAAAACCCAAACTACCTTTACATTATAAATGAGAATTGAATCTGGTAAAACCTATATATAACTTTTAAAATTCATAATTACTGGTATATTGTATCTATAAAGTTAATTATTATTATTTTCCTTATAAATTTATGGTGAAATACACATTAATTTAATACATAAATTAAGTTGTAGCATATACCTGCCTTACTGTTATGTGTTTAAATAATTAGCAATTTAGCTATTCTCCTCCTCCAAATAATTCACGGGCTAAGTGATGTATGTATGCCAATAGTTGCTGAACATTACTAACATATATATATATATTAAAAACCAGTCAACATTTATAAATCCATTTAGCCTTAAGCATTTTTACACTTATATATGTATCATTATATATATATATCGTTAAAAGCCAATCAACACTTAGACAATCCCAAACATCAATAACAATCAACAATTTCAAACTGTTGTCAAGGCAATCTCCTTTTCAACTAGTTTTGTATTAACCAGTCATAGTCATAATTCTTGATGTCATATTTGTTATGCACTAAACTTTTGTTAAATTCTATATTGAATAAAATATTAGCTCTGTCAAATGTTTTAACTCAAGCAGTTCATTATGTTTGCATAAATACATGGTCATCAAAATGTAAAAAAACTGGACTAGTCACCCAGAGATTATAAATAATGATTTGGTATCAGAATAATCAAGGTTAAGATGAAGCAGTCCAATTAGGGTAATTGATGGTGTCACTCTCATAAAATACTTCACATATGCTAGAAAGAAATCAAAAGCTGAACTTCACAATATATTCCTTCATATAGATACATAAAACATTGTAATATTCCTATACGTGGCACATCTGAATTGTGTTCTGTTGAAAGTGTGGAAATCTAATATTTATATCGTTTCATTATAAAATATAAATACAAATAATATATATAAATAGAAAATAAACAAATCAACAACTCTGTATATTGTCAAGTCTAATAATGTTATCAATCAAAGAAATACCAGTGTCCCACTGAACATGCACTAAAATATTAACTGGTCAATTTACGTAAGTCACCATGAGTCTAGTATGCAGTATCAAAAGCACGCTTGGCTAAATATTACTAATATCATTGAATTGTTCCATTCTGTATGAAACATAAATATATGTGCATGTATAATATATATATATATATATATATATATATATATATATACACACACATGTGTGTCAGTATTTAGATAAGTTGTTGATATGTCAGTACTATGGATAGTTAAAATGAATTTGACAGAATGCTAACTAACATAGAATGAATATGTAGAAAGTTTAAGATTAATTTAGAATTAGGAAAGAATAAATATTTAAAAATCATAATTACATAAAATGTTATCAGCAAGTTTTTAAACTTTGGGTGTTAGATAACTGATGATAATAAAAAAAAATGAAACTGAAAATTGCAATTGCTAAATAAGCTTTTTTTAAAAAGATTAAAAAATTATTATGTGACTTATTAAAATTAGATCCAAAATAGAAATTTATTTAATATTTTATCTGGAGTGTAGTTTTATTTATTTATCTTCTATCAAAAAATATAATAATTACTCTTCTTATTGCATTACCAAATGTATACCATATAATACTAAATCATCCATACACTTTACTACTGTTACACAATGCTTTATTTACTCACCCTCTTTACAGCTTACAGTTTCGATTGCCCTTAGCAATCTTCTTCAGAACTACAACATAATACAAACATATGAATATAAATATACATGAGCATATAATTTACATTCTATATATACATCTTATAATCATCATCTATTTATTACCTTTTAAATATTATATAATTTTTTTACCCTTTTTTATATTCTATATTTATTCATTAAAAAATTTTCTATACATATATATTCTATTTTTATTCATTTTATTTTCTTCTTATAATATTTAAGTCTAACTTAATATTTATATTTTACATTATTATTATTCATTTTTTACCCCTTTTTTACATTCTATATTTATTAATTAAAAAATGTCATATATATATTCTATTTTTATTCTTTATTTTATTCTTATAATATTTAACTCTAACTTAATATCTTTTATATTATTATTATTCATTTTACTAACAATCATTATTTATGATTTATTCATTCAATAATTTATAACTATTTTAATTTATAATATTATTTTAAATATCTTTTATATCTCCTAACTTCAATGCTAAATTCAAATTTTACCATTATACTTTTAGTAATCCCCTCTTTACATTTTGATGTGATGTGATGTATTGTGACTTCTCCTTAAATGGAGTCAGGAATCTCTCAGCAACTATGCCCAAAGAAACCTGTTAGCCTACACTTATATTATTAGAAGCTCCCTCTTCCTATTTTTTATATAACTAAATTTTTAAATTTTTTTATTTTTATTTATTTTATTCATATTACTCTTTAAATACTTAACTCTAACTTAATATCATTTACATTTTACATTATTATTATTCATTTTACTAGCAAACAACATTTATAATTTATTCATTCAATAATTTATAATCTATTTTAATCTATAATATTATCATTTTAAACACATTTTTTAACCCACCTTTTATATCTCCTAACTTCAACTGCTAAATTTTTGCTTTCTTTTAATGTGTTGGGGGTGGTGCTAAGGATTGTTAAATTAATGCAATCTTTTAAAGGTATGTGAAGAGTGAGGGAAAATATCTACCGGGCAAATAGATATTGGGGTGGAAATATAAATGGTTTAACAGGGAAAAATTTTGCTTTTAATTGAAATCAAATGTCTTTCTTCTAATAATTAGAAACATAATACTCATTGTATTTAACCCCGGGTATTATCGAAGATTGTTATCGATCTCTCATTTTAAATGTACACATCATGTCATGCTCGTGACGTACAAAGATATGCGTCATTTTCTTCCATGGAGACGGAAATGAGGGATTCGAACCGGTATAGAATTTATATTTTACATTATTATTATTCATTTTACTAGCAAACAACATTTATAATTTATTCATTCAATAATTTATAATCTATTTTAATCTATAATATTATCATTTTAAACACATTTTTTAACCCACCTTTTATATCTCCTAACTTCAACTGCTAAATTCAAATTTTAAAAATTTAACTAAATTTTTTATTTTTTACTTTATATCAAATTCTTTTATTTTATATCAAAATTTTTTTTCAGGCCCAAATCTCTATTCAAAACTAGCTTAATATTATTAATAAAGTTTTTTTTTTATTTTTCTATCCTTTTATTATCTGTAAATTGTATCATCCTTAATAAAATCCTTTTCAAACTCTTATCTTGTCTCTAATTTATGTAAATATATCAGTGAATTTTTGTTATATTTATGTTGTAATAGTCTTCTATATATTGAATTCTTTGTTTCTCCAACATAATTTATTTTTATATTATTAATTTGACACTTTTTACAATTAATCTCATATATGCCATTTATTTCACTATTTAAATTTTTATTATAAATACTAATATATTTATTTTCTAAAATACTAATCATATTTTTTCTCCTTTTATTAAGTACTTTAACATTTAATACTAAACTTTTTATTAATCTCACCTATAACTTTATTTAAATTTTTAACTACATAATTTTTCCCTATCTTTATACCTATATAATTAACTTTATAACCACTTCTTTCTTCTTTATTATTATTTATAGATTGTATCTTATTTTCAATTAATCTAATATTATCATTTATAAATTTATATGGATAATCATTCTTTATAAATTCTTTTTAAATTAATTCTATCTGTTTAACATAATCTTCTTTACTTGAACAATAATTTACTGCTCTATGAATTCTAGAATGTATTGTATTTACTTTTTATCTCATATCTATATCACTTTTCTTATGAATTGATGTTTCAACCCAAATCTATGATTATTTACTAAAGCTTACAGTAAGTAGCATAGTGATGGGAAAAATTATTTGTTACAACAGCGATATGTAAGCTGAAGCTGATAGTCGAGTGATAGATTATTGGTTTGTATAAATTACTATTAATTTTACTGAAAGAAATTAATTATAGAATTAAATTTGGATGGTATACTTTCATAAAATAATTGTATTAAAAACATATCTAAGAGCTAGAGAAAAAAACAAAAAACATTTTTGATAAAAATTCTATCAGGGATTACTTAAGAATTTGAGATGTGGAAATTTAATATGAGAAAAGATTGTAGATTACACAATGAAGTATGAAGAGGTGTATATTAAATTAACAAGAGAGAAAGGTAAGTTACATGAATAAAAGACAGGAATAACTGCTGCCATTGAGACAATGGAATGAAATTTTATCATCAGATTGAACATATTGTTGAAAGAGATGTAAAAGATTAAAAAATATTATCAGATATAAAGAAGTTAATCAGAGAGATCTAACTAGGGATAAAAAGTATTAAAATAAATATAAAACTACCCACCATGGATTGATAGTAGTGATATTAAGAAAAACAAATTGAGAAAAACAGTTTCAATAATTATGATAATTACACATAAAAAGCCTTTTCTGCACATGGTTTTATGCCCTTTTCAAATGTTAAACATTAACCAATTATTGCAGATAGAACTCCATCTACTGTTCTATAATGGAAGTAAAATAACAATAAAATAAAACATAAAACCTTCATATAGAGATCTAATATAACATCAAAAAATTGACTATATAACATAACAATATACAGAATAAATAATATATACATTATACAACTTTATATATAATTTTCTATTCATTTTTAATTAACCAGTAGTTAACTAAATTTATTGAAGTTTTAATTATACTTAATGTAATATGTTCATACATTTGTCTTCTTTTTGGATCTTTAATGCCATAAAAAAAGAGAGAGATAATATCCAAAGAACATAACAACACAATTAATAGGCAAGAAGATAAAACTGCTTTATACATATATTATTTAATATATGGTCATAAAATAAATGCTACAAAATATGATGCATTATGCATAACTTAAATAATTATATAAAATAGTATAGTGTGTATTATTTATTCTGTATATTTTTATGTTATAATGTCAATTTTTTAAAATTATATTGTGTCTCTATATGAAGGTTTCATGTTGGATTTATTATTTTGCTTCCATTATAGAATACTAAATGCTGTTCTACGTGCAATAATTGGCTAATGTTAAAATAAATAATTAACATTTGAAAAGGGCATGAAACCATTTGCTGAAAAAAGGTTTTTATATGTAATTATTATTAATATATATTGTAATAGTATAAAATGAACCAGAGAAAGACACTCTTCAAATGGCCAAATTAGGGATGCCAAAATCTGCAACTGTATAAAATGAGACAAAAGCAATAAGAAGACTCTATTTGTATGCCCTAGCTCTAAATCCCTAATTTATAACAATGCATGAGAACATAAGGCTGTTGTCTTTGAATAAGCTAAATATAAAATAGTACCAAAATAATGAGAGATAGAATTAATCTTTATCATGATGAAATACTAACATGAATATTAAGAGCTATAATAGAATAAATTGATCACATATCTTTTCAAAGTATAAAGTTTAAGATTTAAATTAATGTTACTTGTATAATACATATATTAATAAAATCGATACACTAGTTAAAATTAATAATGGAAATACTACTTAAATGAATCAAATCTATAATGGAATAAAAATGGGTGAAGAATATAAGCAGGCTTTATTAATAGAATAATTTAAAATCTATGTTGCAATAATATTTAAAATTTATTAATATATTTACATTGGTATTCATTCATAAATAAGCCTTCTATTGCTGTGGTAAATTTGTATTGCATTCAAGAATGTAAAAATATA
The DNA here is from genome assembly GCA_028023455.1 of Epiperipatus broadwayi. Taxonomy (NCBI): domain Eukaryota; kingdom Metazoa; phylum Onychophora; class Udeonychophora; order Euonychophora; family Peripatidae; genus Epiperipatus; species Epiperipatus broadwayi. Next base: position 1,118,745 of record JAQFVV010000035.1, read on the forward strand.
TTAAAATTAGTGATTATAAAATTTTATTGGCAGAATTTATTGATAGCTTTTATACCAATGAATGTTCATGAAGATACTAGATTAATTTTTAATCATTAGTAAGGTCTAACATAATGATAAAATTTACATTGCTTTGTTAGATCTAATGTCCCAACTCCTCATTGAAGAGACCCATAGGTCGAAACCGGTCTGGGGATGGGGACAATCCAAGATAAAATGATTTGAATGCCTTCTCTTGTAGTAGCATTTATCATAAATAAATAAAAAAAAGCTTGTTTAGAGCTATTAGCACGCTCTTAATTTTACATATTTGTAAGTGCAAGCTATATATAAGTCATGTGACATCTGACTTGTTATTATTACTATTATTATTTTGCTGTTGTGGCTTTAGCTAAATTAAAAAGCTAAGCCTACTAATATATGGAGTATCTGAATTAAGTTCAGGCCCATATAATTTTTTCAGTTGAAGAGCTGACTTTAAAGACATGTAGATGTCTAAAAGTTTCAGATCTTCTTCTAACAATTATCTTTTAGATAAATGCTTTTCTTGAGTTGGTTTTTTAGATCTAATGTCCCAACTCCTCACTGAAGAGACCCATAGGTCGAAACCGGTCTGGGGATGGGGACAATCCAAGATAAAATGATTTGAATGCCTTCTCTTGTAGTAGCATTTATCATAAATAAATAAAAAAAAAGCTTGTTTAGAGCTATTAGCACGCTCTTAATTTTACATATTTGTAAGTGCAAGCTATATATAAGTCATGTGACATCTGACTTGTTATTATTACTATTATTATTTTGCTGTTGTGGCTTTAGCTAAATTAAAAAGCTAAGCCTACTAATATATGGAGTATCTGAATTAAGTTCAGGCCCATATGATTTTTTCAGTTGAAGAGCTGACTTTAAAGACATGTAGATGTCTAAAAGTTTCAGATCTTCTTCTAACAATTATCTTTTAGATAAATGCTTTGCTTGAGTTGGTTTTTTAGATCTAATGTCCCAACTCCTCACTGAAGAGACCCATAGGTCGAAACCGGTCTGGGGATGGGGACAATCCAAGATAAAATGATTTGAATGCCTTCTCTTGTAGTAGCATTTATCATAAATAAATGAAAAAAAGCTTGTTTAGAGCTATTAGCATGCTCTTAATTTTACATATTTGTAAGTGCAAGCTATATATAAGTCATGTGATATCTGACTTGTTATTATTACTATTGCTTTGTTAATTAAACTATGTATTTATGTTTATAGTAAATCAATAAATTATAACTGCCATATCATCTACCTATTAACTTAAATGAGACACATACTTCGGATTTAATGAATAATAATTTATTTACAAAGTGAACAATAGAAACCTAATGAATATATTATGCTCTTAATTTTACATATTTGTAAGTGCAAGCTATATATAAGTCATGTGACATCTGACTTGTTATTATTACTATTGCTTTGTTAATTAAACTATGTATTTATGTTTATAGTAAATCAATAAATTATAACTGCCATATCATCTACCTATTAACTTAAATGAGACACATACTTCGGATTTAATGAATAATAATAATTTATTTACAAAGTGAACAATAGAAACCTAATGAATATATTATGATAATTAAAATTAGGATATCATATAATATTGTATTTGTTAAATTATTAAAGTGATGCTAGACAGAAACATTTTTTCAAACCAGAAGAAAAGATTCATATATTAATTTCCAATAGATGATTTATAAAATCATATGGAAGAAAAAACAAACTTGATATAGTTTGCCTATTGAATATTCATCAAAATAAACCCAAAAAGTTATTAAATGAATACACTATACAGGCTTAAACATGCATATATATATAATGTATGCAGGATTCAAACTCAGACTTTCACATGACCCTCAATTCTCCATGCCATCTCATATTGCTGATCCACCTGATCACACACATGTTGAAAAAATAATCACCAATACATGTATTTCGTGCTAAACCAGGTCCAGATTACCATCTCCACCACATATATACAATCAGTGCTCAGCTTCATATTAAGATAAACAATTTTCATACTTTAATGGACAGGCTTCAAACTACTCCAACCCACAACTCTTCAGCCTTCCATTTCTATCTTAATATAAAACTGAGCACTGATTGTATATTTGTGTGGATATGATAACCTGGACCAAGTGATGAGTGCTGGTTTAGCATGAAATACATATATTGGTGATTATTTATCATTTCAACATGTACATGATCAGGTGGGTCAGCAATATGAGATGACATGGAGAGTTGACAGTCATGTGAAAGTCTGAGTTTGAAAGTTATTAAGTAAAATCTATTATGATTATTAAATATAAAATTTAGAACTATTAAAATTTTCTTTTGCTTAAGTGCATATTTAGACTTTCACGCATATATAAGTATATGAAAACAGACAAAAACTCTCCATACAGTAGTGCCACTCATTGCAAGCCAGAGTAATCAATGGATGCCAGAAGGCATATGCATAAAATCCCCATCTATTGCCTACTCATCCCCAGACTAGTTTCTGGCTTGTGGTCTTCATCAGTGAGGAGCCTTGGATCTGAGAGCACTGCACCTAGATCTTAGGATTTAATGCAAACCTCCAGCAGCCACTTTTTATCTCTACTTAATTACAAAACTATGAGTCTAAAATTAAAAAAACAATATTTTCAATCCAAGCTCATTAGCCTATATAGTCATATAGGTCTGAACTCAGTTCAGTTCAGTGTCCATACATTTTCCGTGTCTGGTTCTTTAATAACTGTAGCCACCACTATTCTACTAGACAGGATTGCTATTAAACCAATAAACATCACATGATCACCATTTCTTATGCTTGCTCATAACTGTTATTAAAATAGGCAAGACTTTCCATATTCCATACCCTGGCTTGCACTGAGAGGCACTACTGTATGGAGAGTTTTGTCTGTTTTAATAACAGTTATGAGCAAGCACAAATGGTGATCATGTGACATAAGCATATGTTAAATAACCCTTTTTATAATAGTAATATAAAATCCAATAATTACAAATAATAAATCATAATAGATCAAATGACCTGTGTGAATTATGATTATTATTTATCACCAAGAGTTCTGTTCTTTAAGTTACTCTTATGAAGTTCAGAATCCAATATTTTGAAGTACAACAATTCAATATAAAAGAAGAATCTGTTTCTTTAAAATATTTGAAGTTTATTTATTAAACTAATTATTAATAATTCTTGCAGGTATTGATGTATTTTACTCCTTTAAAATGATGATTATCACATTTGAAGTTATTGTCATATATCTTTCTCAATCATTGGTTCACTGGAACACACACACACAACTTCAATAGTTACTTTATCAACCTTTCTAACTCTTAATTATTCCATCACATGAAACAAAATGCATTATATGAATATTATTCCATTCCTTGATTAATATTATTTTAAATCTGTGGCAAATCACTATTTTTTGTTTATTGGCACTCATATTATATATACTAGACGTACGTGAATATTCACTTTAAATTTTTTTTTAAAACAAGCAATGTTAAAATTTTTTCAAAAAATGCTATCAAGTAACAAATTTCACTTTAGCTGATGTTTTAAAAGTCAAAATATCTCCATTTTTTTAAATCCTGGAAATAAATGACAAACATTTGTTTATTCTTTCATCCTGTTGCTTCATTTAAAAACATTGTCAAAATGTGCATACTGCATTTAATATATATTATAGAATATAGTGCTTACTAAGAGCTCAAGCAGAAGAACAAGAATAATAAGGAATTTCCAAGTGAATGCATAGGCTATTTATATTATTTGTTTGACTGACCAATAACTAGATCATAGTTAGCTACAGTAACCAACAATGGACTTAAGTTTGTTTTCAAATTCACCGAGTAATTAATTACTGCACTTTAAACTGAGATCATTTAAACACAAACTGACATCTCTGTCAATATGTCTTACTTTCAAGTTTTTTAAAACAAAAGCATTTTTAAAAATAAAATAATAACTTTTAAATTTCTTCGTTTTTAAAACAAAAAAAAAACGTGTTGTCTTTATTTTTATAATGCTATTACAACAATATTTTTTTTTTTGAATAGCAAATATTATACTTAAAATATTTTTAATGTAAAAATTAATACACACACATATAACATTTATACATATAAAATGTAATTTGTCATTTACTTATCAAAACTTATTATTACAATATAGATAATGTAATGAATAAACAAATGTTAAAACATCTAATGACTAAACAGATTTGGGTATGAAATACAAAATAATTTATTTGAAGTTAAGTACTTTCGATACAATATAGTATCATAATCATAGCATAATAAAGGAGAGGGTGTTGCCATACATAATTAATGTTAGTGTTGAAAAAATATAAAAAATGTTTAAATTTTCATTTAAATTTTAAATTCTTCTAAAAAAAAAAAAGTGGCCGAATAAATAAGTTATATATACATATGAGAAAAGTAATAGTTACTAATGTATGGAGAGTTTTGCCTTGTTTATAAATATGAATATATTTGTCTTATTAATAATTTTCTAGAGTATATATATATACACATAAAGACTTGGACCTATGTACTTAAATCATTAAAATGAATAATGCCTGTTACTATGATGTAGATATACATTGTTGATATCAGAAAACATTGTTCTACAAATATGAGGTAAATCAGTATTTAAGTTATAAAGTAAAAACTTCCCCCATCAATAAAGAAGAAAATATTTGGCAACTGTTAGATGGTAAAGTTTTAAGACTTTAAATCATATTAATTCTCTATAAAAAAACAGCTACATAATCATTTATTGATTAATATTGGATAGCTAGCTAAATGGTTATGGACCAGTTATCTGAAAAAAAAATCTTTTACCTGTTTGAATCTGAGCAAAATGTGTATGAAGATTGATGCTCTAACCCAAGGCTTCTTAAACTTTTTTATATAGCGACCCCCTTCAAGCTTAGGAAATTTTAAACGACCCCCTCCTCCATATAATGAAATATATATTAACCGTAGATGTAGATGTAATATCGCACTATTTTACAATGTAAATAAAATAAGGATTAAAGAATACGTACCCATTCATTTCACATATATATAATTGGAAACGTTGACGGGATATCGGTCGTAATAAAACACAATAAATAGAATGACATAAAACTATATATAAATTTATTCAATAGAAAAAATAAACTTTTGTAACAATTTTTTTAATAAAAACATATTATTAACATCAAACAATATTAATGTGACGGATGTGATTGTTTATTTTTACACAAATAATTAAATCCAGGCTCAATTTGAGTTAGTGCAGATCGTAATAAATTTTCAACGTTTATTAAAGTTGAACGGTATTTTGATTTTATGTAAGTTAATGTGGAAAAGGCTGATTCACATAAATATGTTGTACAAAATGGCAGTAATTTGTTCATTGCCATTTCCGATAGTAGGGGATATTCTGATTTGATTTCTATCCAAAATTCATGCACAGGCACTTGAGAAAATCTGAGTCGCAAGGTAGTATCACTTGTTAATTCGGCAAATTCTTCTTGTGCTTTTAAGTTTAAAAAATTAATTTCTTCCATTTCAATTGAAAATGGATTGCAAATCCATTGTTGTGTATCGATATCATTGGGAAAATACCTATGCATGTAAACTTCCATATCCTTCAAATGATTAACTATAATTTTTGTTATAGGAGTATCTTTTTTTGAAATATTGTTACTAATTATATACTCGTCAGTAAATGGAAACATTCGGAAGAGCACACTTTCCACTCTGTTCTTCCATATAAGAATTTTTTTAACAAAGGCCTCAAGTTTATTTTTTAACATAAACATATTAACGCAGACTCCCTGCATTGATAAATTCATATCATTGATTTTATCAAAAATATCTGCCAAATAGCATAGCTTGAGAAGCCATAAATTATCGTGAAAATAATCGGCCAAATTAGAATTTTGCTCTGTTAGAAATATAAGAACTTCATCTTTTAAAGTTAATAATCGTTTCAAACTTCGACCTCTTGATAGCCACCTAACTTCAGCATGTAGCAATAAACTTGTATAATCCAAATCCATATCAATGCACAAATTTTTAAACAATCGACTATTAAGTGCTCGACTTTTAATAAAGTTGATGATTTTGACTGCATCAAAAAACACAGTGTTTAATTCTGGTGCAATTTTTTTAACAACAAGTGCCTCTCGGTGAATCATACAATGTGTAAATGTAATATGATCATTTCCAGCTTTAACAAATGCTGTAAAACCAAGATCTTATCCGGTCATTGCTGCAGCACCGTCCGTGCACACACCAACACAATTTTTCCAATTTAATCCTTCTTTTTCAAAAAACTCATTTACTTTTTTATATATATCTTTTCCACGAGTATGACCTTCCAGAGGACGACAAAACAGTATATCTTCATGAATGCTTCCCTCATAAATATATCTTACAAAAAGTAACAACTGTGCCATTTTTGAAATGTCTGTCGACTCGTCCAGTTGTATTGCAAACTTTGAGCTGTCTTTAAGCCTCATAAGAAGCTGTTGAAATTGATCATTGCTAATGTCTGAAATTCTTTTGGACACAGTGTCATTTGATAATGGAATCTTACTAATTTCAGCAGCATACTGTTTTCCATGAACAATTTCAGACATTCTTATAACTGCAGGTAGTAAAAGTTGCTCTCCAATAGTAAAAGGCTTTTTCGTTTTTGCTATCAAATACGAAACTTCATACGATGCCAATAGATATTTATCATTCAAAGTAACATACTTCTCCAAAGTGTTCTTTTCTTTATTTGATGTTTGCAAAAGACGCTCAAAATATTCTATTGGCTTTTTTGATAACGTTGCATGTTTAGTATTCAAATGTCGTTGCAGTTTTGACGGTTTCATGCTTTCTGCAGCCAAAACTTCTTTGCAAATTAAGCACACTGGTTGTTCTTCATTGTTGTGAGAAGAGCATGTGAAGCCATACTGCAAATATGATTCGTCATATTTTCTTTTTTTTGTTTTGCTAGAAGTCGGATTTGAAGCACTGCAACTTGGTTGTGACGGCGTGGCAGACTTATTAGTTGGAATTTTAATTAGCCATTTATCCATGATGGTTAAATAATAATAAATAATTAAACAAAATGTAGTTCAACTTTAACGTAATAATTAAAAACACCAACTGAAAATTACACAGTAAATACACACGTCACTACGAAGACAAAGCTGAGTCCAAACTGAAGTACAAACAGAAAAATAACTACACTCGAATCTTTACCAGTGCAATGACAACAAATTACGATCAGATCAACCCCGACGCATGGCGTGTTCAAAGTGTGCGGTGCACAAAGGCACCGTATCACAAAGACGCCGAAAAAGAAGCTTTCATTTAATTTTTTTTATTATTCTTTTATAAAAATAATATGCCGATTCGCCTAGCCTAGCTTGATTATGCTTCCGTATTGTATGTGTAAGCTGTAAGGCGACGCGGCGTCTGGGTACTTATAATCACTAAGTTATCTTGCAAACACTGACGCCGGCGGCCAGACATCAATGTCGAACGTTCAGTTGAAAATCGAGGAGCGCGTTGTATTTATTATTTTAAATGCTACTTCCATATTTTCATTTATAGGCCCTACATAACAGTTTTGCATTGCCACTTTTTTCAAAAAATAGTTATAATAAAACTACAATAGTATTTTGTATGATTTTTATTTATATTTGTACGTAGTGTGTATACTAATTTTAAAATTTTATTTATAATGATTGAAAAGTATCAGATCTTTGCGACCCCCTTTCAGTAGTCTCGCGACCCCCCTGGGGGTCGCGACCCACAGTTTAAGAAGCCTGGCTCTAACCATTACAAAGGTACTACATATATATGAAAACAATAATAAATTTATAAATATGAAAACAGTAATAAATATATAAACTAACTAATATATAAATAAAATAAAAAACAAATCACAATTACTTATCTACATAACTGGTTTTGATATTTCAACAAACTAATTGGTTTTCATCAGAAAATACAGCCATATGACTTCCTTCAAAAATTAAACAGTAAAAAGCATTTGCATATCTGATAAAATAAAAAAATTCTATAGGTTAACATTTTTTTTTTTTTAACCAATCATCTGTCCAAGTCTCAGATCCATAAGTAAAAACTGGTAAAACACATATATTAAAAACACACAAGCATATTTCTTTTACTCCATCCAAGATTAATTTAATTTATTAAGTTTCCAACTTATAAATAATCTGATCAAGATATTTGTAGTTGTTAACTTCTTGTAATTCATGATTATCAATCTTTATTTTCTTTTTCTGAAAAAATCCATTGAATATTACTTTAGTCTGTTAGTACTTACCTTTAGTCCTACTTTCATCTGATAAATTTTGCAATATTTCCTGAAGCTTTGAATCATTATTTGCAAAAACAATCTTTCCATGATCTAAATCTAGATGACTTAAATAATCTACATTTACTTTTACTCCTTTAGTTTCCCAATTTTAATCAACAAAATACTTCTTGTAAAACTATTGCATTTTGATAACTATTCTTTAAAATACGACACTATCTTGGATCTGAATTTTGATGATGTAATGCTTTAATCACAGTTAAAATGTTTATAAAATCAAATATCTTTTTTTTATAATCTATAAATTCAATGGATAATGGCAATTACCTCATGTGATCACCATTTCATATGCTTACACAAGCTGTTACTAAGGCTTGCACTTGGTAGCACTAATTCCTACTCAATGATCATCTATATATAACTTCTCCGAATACTTGTATGTGATCCATTGGTAGCACTAATTCCTACTCAATGATCATCTATATATAACTTCTCCGAATACTTGTATGTGATCCACTGGGCTGAAAACATTTTAAAATCAAACTTGTTCTTTTGGTTAGTTCAAATCTAAAGTTAGTGGTAAATGAGTTGTAATTATCTTGATAAAGATTTTGAATAAAACTGATAGAGGAGTGATAGGTCTGTAATTTCTAATATTTTCTTTATAACCTTTCTTAAATATCAATATTATTATTGTATTCTTCTAATTATCTGGTACAGTTTTATTATTTAGTCATTTGGTATACAGCTTTGCCAACATTTTCCCTATTTCTTCACTTTAGTTTAAAATATCATTTCATGGAGCTTTTAGATTCTTCTTAGATCAAATTATATATTCTCATTTCTTCATTTAAAATGTTGGGCAACTCCGAAGATATAATAAATGGAGAGGATACTTTGTTTTCTCGTTCTTTATTACTATATAACTTTTTATAAACAACTTTTCTTCTAATAACATTTTGTTTCACACTTATGAGATTTTTTATTCTCTTCCATAACTTTCTTTGTCAATTCACAATTATATTTTCTATTATTATTATTTTTAACCATTGTAAAAAACTATAAATATATACCTTCTTAATGGATCATTTTTATATATTTTCATATTCTTTCTTTAAATTGTTGTCTCGGTAAAAAATTTACTGGTAATTTGTGGTTTTTTTGTATCAGTTATCTTAGCCACAGATATTAATACTTTATATATCAGTTATTTTCCAATTGATTTCATTCAAATCTGAATTCATATCTTTAAAAACTGCTAATATGTTAAAACAATTTGCAAGTTCTAATTTAAATTTATTCAAATGTTTCTGAAGGTTAGAAATATCAACACTTAATAATTTTCATCTCTTTAGTTTTTCATTAATATGTATCTTACATCTCACTAATTGGTAATTATCTCTGGTGTTGAATCTATTAAGAACATTATATTCTTGAAATCACACATTTACTGTTCATCAAAATATAATCCAATTCTATTGCACTTTCATTTCGGTGCTTCCAAAGTACATTTCTGTTTAGCATTTTTCTTATAGAAAGAATTCATAATATACTGTTTTGCTTTTTCTGCATACTTCACAAGTCTGTTTCCTCTCATTTCTGTCACTATAATCAGATTTATCCACAATATATTCATCTTTCAAAAGTTTCCCATAATAATTTTAAATTGTTGTTTGGCTTGATCAAAATAAAAGCCACTCTGTCTGATATACTATCAATCTCCACAATATTGTTTTTTCACTTTCCCATTTCATTTATGCTTCCAATATTTGCACCTTTGTAGTAAAGTACATATTCACCTTTTAAATGAATTATTTTTACCCCCCCCCCCTTAATTTCACAAAATTCAACAATTTTCCATTTAATATTAGACAGCTTTTCTTTCACTTTATGCAATTTTCTATAGTTTCAAGTAACTAAATAAAAAGTAAAACAGAATGGAAGATTGAGTCTGCAATCATGGGATTCTTAGCACCCTCAGCTTTAATGCTTCCAAAAATAAAGGTCATAATATTCAATTTTCTGTCACAACAGTGTATGTGGGTATATATATACACACACACATTTCATTCACATATACATTCATCTTTCCTTTAAGAAAATTCAACAGATATTTCAGTTAAGAACTATCAGGCAACTAGGAAGAAAGACCATGCTGTTTCTTGATCTTAAACTCGGAAGTAAAAAGCCAATAAAATCACTACATTAACCAATGCATGTGGGTTAGCAGCCCATCTACATTTGATTATTATATGCATAATCACACCATAATAACAGCTATAATGACAAGAATGTATGGTAGAATGAATATTAAGAATTTACCCGGCTAGTTTTCTTAAGGTCTCAAATGGGGATCAAAAGGTCTCCTCTCAGTTAATAGCAAATTTCTGCAAGCTTTTCTTTATATATGCATATACTATTTAAAATACTTTTGAGTATGTAAAGTATGTTCTGTGGTGTAAAAATGTTATTTATTTAAAGAAGAGATAGAAAAAGTATTATGTTCAAAGTTTATATGGATCAACTGTTGACATAAAAGCCACAAGAGCTTAGATAAAATATCATTTAAATATTATGTACATTATCTGAACTATAATCAAATTCTGGTTATCACACTCACATCAACAATAATATATAGAATTCAAAATCATGATAGTATGTGCAAAATATCTTAAATATATATTTCTATATATGTGTTCATTACAAATAATTCACAAAAATGGATATTCAAACACATTTTATACTAATTTATGTCTATTACTTTATTTGTTATAGACTTTAATCTATTCTACTTGTTTTCATTAAAAAACAATTTTTTCTAATACAAATGAGAGAAAAAAAAAACAACACCTTAGAATACTTAATGATATTTATCTACTCCAACTTCAGAGATATTAATATAAAAAATGAGTACAAGACCATTTTCTAATTAATCGATCCCCTGATTGAAAAATTTGGATTTGCACAATTCTCCATATAGTGACTAATTTTTTATTCTTATTTTAGTATTTAAATTAATGAACTGAAAATACAAACAACCTAAGGTTTTAAACTCAAAAATGAAGCATACATTACCCACAAACAGGTATAGAAAAAAGTAAGAGAGAATGATAAAAGATTTCAAACTGGTTTACAATTATGTTATTCTAAACACAGAGATGGCTGAGACTTGTAAAAAGAAAGAATAGTAACTGAAGCAGAAACACATAACCAAAATGCGAGGGAGGAGAAATGTATGTGTGTGTGTATGCACACGTGCATATATTTATCCAAATTATCATTTAGTTTCAAAAATATTGTCTAGAGAAAGTATTATACTACAGTACATAATCTTCACCTAATAATTTGTAATATAAATGAATACTTAACTTAAGCTGTAATATTTCATTTAATATTTAAAAAAAAAGAAAAGGTGAGATTTATTTGAGTTAGGAGACAGAATTAAAAAAAAAAAAATCCTACCCTAGGAAGCTTTTCCACATTCACTCTACCCGGAAGGATGAGAGAAGGCATCAACTGAGAGATTTTCAACCCTTCAACTTCTGTTTTAGACGTGTAACCATAGAGATAAGCCAGATGCTTGTCACAAGATAAAATAGTGCCCTAAAACAAACAGTGGATAAACTCATTATTATTATTTTTTGTAAATTTTAAAACGTAACAATAATCTATATATGCACAGTTGTTAATACATAAAAAAAAAAAAAATCAAATCATAAGTTAAAATTTCTAATTTAAATAAAAATCACACAACAAAAATATTCAATAAAATAATTTGAGTTGTGAAAAAAAGTCTGGCAAACTATCACCAGACTACTATAAAGCGATGGTGTATAAAAATGATTAATCAGTTACAACAACAACAACAAAAATATTTCCTTTTAGACACAACACATGCAAATTAAATTAATATTGATCTAAAAAGTACTGTTTGACCTTGTTAGACGGCATGCCAAAAATTTAATACATTTTCTCAAAGATATTTAGTTTAAATACTGTTCTGTAAAAATATATGTATATATATATACGCAACAGTATACATATATTTACAAGGGAAGATAAGAACAAATGCATTTCATAAAAATGGGCTTAGTAAACACAATTAATGTAGTTATAAAGTGTGGGTGAAAATAAACAGTATCCTACTGTATAAAATATTATAGGAATTAAGACAAGGTAATACAATTTTCAAAAGTTATTTAGGGTAATATGTTTTTCAAACAGAATTGTTCATTTTAGAAATCCATTCATCTGTACACGTATTGAATTTATCATCCCATAAAATAACTAATTACAATATTATATTACATTGAAAATTTTGGTATGCAGTATCTTGAGAAAATGTAATATGGAGAATAATTATATGCAAAAACGTATATGAGATGTGCTTAAAATCTGAATAAAGTTCGCAATTTTTACCTAGTGCATTTTTGACTGTTACATTAGTCATAGTCATGGCATTTGACAGTGGTAAGAAAATTGCCGGCTTTATTAGAGAAACGCCAATGAGTAATTAGCATAATTGAATAGCTAATTTATTTGCTTATGTAAGCCAATTTTTTTTTAGAAAGGGGAACGCAGGAGTCTTTCATGTTAATAGCGTAAACTGAAAGAGCCTGTCACATCGTAAAAATGCTATTAACAAAAAAGACCTCTGCATTCCCCTCTTTAAAAAATGGCCTACTTAAGCAAACAATTAGCTATTCAATTATGTTAACCACTCATTCACATTTCTTTAATAAATACAGCAATCTTCTCCCTCTGTCGGATGCCATAACTATGACCAATATAACCTAGTCGAAAGTGCACTAGGCAAAAATGGCAAACTTTATTCAGATTTTTAAGCATATCTAGTATATGTTTTTCGGCATAGTTATTTTTCAATATTATATATATATTTACTTGTAGTTTTTAAAAAACGGATTATGATAACGTTCATATTTATTGATTCACTGAAATTAAAATAAAAGATGATCCCCCCCCCCCAGGTTTCTACTAAAGATAACAACTAACATACAAAGTATTCAAAGAAAATAGACTTTCCCTTCAGTATAAATCACAACAAATAAGGCAGAATAGATTGTCATTGGCTCAATTAAAAGGCAAACCTATTGCAATATTCAAGTGATAAGTTATTTAAGAGGAAGTTGATGACATGCCACTCTTTCTAGCTTGCTATTTTAATTTCAACTATATCTTAATTTGTTATGATTCTTTCGGAATAAGAAATCAGTTTTCTTGAATAAATTGCATGGTAATAACTTTTAAGTTTAATACTATTATCTGTTTTCATTTAATTTATAGATACATATATGCTGTATGAATATATCATCATCATTTTTAATCATTATCGATCCATTGCAGTATGGAGATCTCTCCAAGTTTAATCCATCTTTTCTGATCTCTCTCTCTATATATATATTATAAAAATGTATATATATACACACACACATTTAAAAATATTTATTACAGATATGTGTCAATATATACTGGAGCATTGTGTAGTTAGCTACAAGTTAATAAAATAGCAGAAAGTTAGCAAGTCAGAAAATAACATAATTTATACAATTTATAGTCTCAGTAATAAAAGGGTTAAATGAGTTCACAAATGGCAAATGGAATGTATTGATACATGCTATCAATTAAATGTTTTAGATATTATTATTAAAAAATAAGAAAACAAACTTTGATTGTATGAAAAAGGAAATGGAATAGATTTGAAACAAACCATTTATTAAACCAGAAAGTTGACAATTTAGCAGTTTGTTTCAAAATGAATTCATATTTGCAAATAAATACCCCCACCCCCATTCCATTTCTTGATTTATTAGTATTATTCATCAATAAACAAGCTACAGGGGTTAATTGAAATAGTTAAGACAGATTTGGGGGGAGGAGGGATAGTCGTAGGTGTGAACAATATATTTATCGATAAACATGAAATGAGTATCTATAAAAGGAGCTGTAATAATTAAAAATAGAACCTAATTTGTTAGAAGAGAGACCAGAGTTAAAACCATCTATGGTTGTAACCAGAGAAGTCACCATTGGACAGTGTATCATTGAGCACAACCTTCTTTCATGAAGTCCACATACCCTTGTAGTCAAGCTTAATCAGTGTGATTGGTTAAATTTTCAATGGTTCATCTTTTCCCTAATATGCTGTTCTGTAAAGAATAAAGTTGACATGGTCCGGCCTTAGACAAGCATGAAAGTGAAAATCTTTACATTTAAATGCATGTTTATCTAATTATGAATTAAAAACACCATTACTGCCTTCCTCCAAAGTTATATCTATCTACCAATTTAGGAAGAAAGAAGAGAAAACAAACATAACAATGCCAGCCAAATAAATGACCAAAACAAGGATTACTAGATTAATTTATGTTTGTTGGCCTACTAAAGAAATCATCATCATCATTTTCAACCAATATCAGTCCATTGCAGGATGAGGGTCTCTCCAAGTTCAATCCATCTTCTTGGATCTTTAGCCTCTCTTCTCCAAATCATTCCAGTACATTTCCTTATTTCAACCATCTATCTCACATGTGACCTCTTTCTAGGTCTTTTAAATTTCCAATAAAGAAATAACTAGGACTATTTCATGGAATAAAGTTAATCTATTTCATTTGACTACAAAATATAAGAATTAATAGAATACCAAAAATTATGCGCTTTTACGCTTGTGAGAAGCTATGTCTATCAATATTTATTTAACTTAGGCTTTCAAAGCTCCATGGCTTCATATTCATAGCGGAGTGCAGTTGATAGTAATGAGGGGGAGTATTCTAATTTATGCTAATTGGTTAGGTGCTGTGTTTTAGTATTTTGTTTTGTTTAAATTTTGTTAGGATTAGTTTGCCCATCTTTTTGAAATGGTGAAACAGGTGTCTTTTCTATTGATAGATTGAGTGTCATTATTTATGAAGTATACTTCCTTTATTTTCCGCCTATGATCATTTCTCTCTCTGCACACCATTCTGGGGTTGGCAGGTTCGAATTTATGACTGGTGGTCTTTTCATGCTCCACGAATGCTGATGTAGTCTCTTTGTTTTTCAGTATTCTTTTATACATATATTAATAGAATGAAAGTCAATAAAATTGTGTACTCAGGATTAATCAATTGATTGAATTTGAAACTACTCCTTTGACAGCAAAAAAATAAAGGATTACTAAAATGTATTTTATCTTTTATAGCCAAATAAGAAATTCAAAAAAAATTTTTTTATTACGCTTTTTGTTAGCTTGAACATTGAATTATTTCAAGAAATAGCATAAGAAGTAAGACCCCTTTTTTATGTTATGTAGGTCACATATAATCAAAATTTTATTAATAGCATTAATTAACAATTATTTAGTTATTTATTTATTATAAGGTAATACTAATCCAATCACTCGCGGATATATGATATGTTTAATTTTTAAGTCAGAGTAATAATTTTTTTTGTGTGTGTGCGTATAATTTATTGTAATTCATTATAAATTATTATTTTTATTTCTATTGCCATTTATTTATATACATCATTAAAATATCGATAAAACATATGAAATAAATGAAATATTATTAGTTTAAATTAATACATAAAGGGTAATGGAAATTATTAAAAGACCATTATCTAGAATAGATAATCTTCAATGATTTATCAATGCTTGTATTCTCCATTTTAGGAGAGTACATTATCTGAGGGTACATAAAGGGTAATGGAAATTATTAAAAGACCATTATCTAGAATAGATAATCTTCAATGATTTATCAATGCTTGTATTCTCCATTTTAGGAGAGTACATTATCTGAGGGAGTATATCAGTAAATCATGTTCTTGTTACTGTGTATATAAAATTATTGTTGAATTTTAATTGTTAGTCCTTAGTCGTTTTTCATTTGTGCATCTCATCAAATTTTACCAGAGATTTAAACCAAATAGTGAATAATCATGATTGAGTTTTGTATAGTCAAGCTATGATTTGGTGCTGATGAAATGACCACCAATTGGACATGAGTTTAAATCTGGGTTACTGGTGGCACCAATCCTAAACAAATAAATGTGCCAGAGAGTTCAGATCTCATAGACCATATCCTCAATAGATATAACCTGAATAATATGCATTATTAACAGAATATATATGATGAGCTGAAAATATTACTGTCATGGACTAACATTACCAGAAATAGGTTTATAAACTAGTAATGTCCTATAGTATGTTCATCTCCAATTATGATTGGGTCAATAAAGAATAATTCTTGAATATTTGGCAACTAAACTGTGGCAAGTTCAAATTTAGTCATATTCAACACCATTACAATATATATGAATATAAAAATACTCTGTGCAATGGACATATGTAAAAATTCCTAACATTAGCCTATTTAGTTATTCAAAGGAAGGATAATTCTTGAAACCATAAAGATGAACAGCAATAATGCTATTAAAGGATTACAATTTTTAAATAATGGTTATTGACTAGGCTCAATTTATCCTACAACACAAAAACCAATTTCAATAACAAAACACTCAAGACAGTTATTACATAACCATATCAGCCATCAGTACTATAATAGTGAGCTACTGAGAACAAGAAACAGGTATCAAATTTAAATCTGGTTAATTCAAGGTTTCTGAAAATCAAAGATCTTTAAATAAAAGGACAATCTTCTCTGAAGAATAAAAAATGAATTTTTATATACACTTCTTACAAAACAGAGTCAAAACCTTAGATTATTTTATTGTGAAAATTTATTTCTTTATAGGAATTATAATTAAGTTTACAATGTAATTTGCTCATAGAAGTAAATATGTAGCCTTTGTTGAGTCTGAAGGATAGATACAAAGATAATAAGATAATTTTAATTAATGTTTAATAAATCACTTTTAATAAGGTTTGGATATACAATAGTTTGCTGTAAGGAGCAAATCTAATATTACAAAATTGTTCAACTTTAATTTATAAAAGTTTGTTTCAACTGGTTTAGCTAAGGATGAGAGTCAGTAGTAGAAGGCTTGATATAGTACTTAGTAAGGTGTTTGGTTACTGGCGTGCAACACGGCTCAGTTCAATTTTTGTGTTCACACTGTTTATTCTAATAAAACTATGTATTTATGGTTTATTCTAATCCATAGCTATAGATTTCTACAGAAAAATGGATTCTGAATTCTTACATAGTGGTTAGTTTGTTTATAGTATTGCATGCTTTGTTTATAAACAGTTAATCAGATTGTTTTAAAGTTTGGTTTTCAATTCAATTATTTTCAGCCCTATGATTAGCTAAAGAAAAGGTAATGGGACAGTAAATTTATTATTGCGAAATGAAAATCTTGAACATCGCATAAATGCCTTTTCTAATACTGCAGATTCTTGAATTACCTTGCATTCTATGGTGAAATCCATTGATCTAAGTTATGCTATGCTTACCTTTTTAACGATTCAATTTTTTATCTCTTATTTATTTAACTAATAGGAAACAAAAATTAGTTTCCAATAACAATTTAAAACCCGCTATAATGATGACTGAGTGGGATCTGATCAATACATATGCTATTTGAGTACTAAAATAATGGATTGACCATACCTGTTCCATTTAATCAAAGCAATTTTTTTTTTCTATTTTCCTAGATTGAAAATAAATGTGGCAACTCTTAGGTCCTGGATCTTCTGAGAACATGCAACCAATGAGAGCAGCAATATAAGAAAACGATTCTAAGTTGGTAAAAAAAAAAAGACTTAAAAGTGACTTTACTTTACTTCACAACAGTGATATAAACAATGAATAAGACAAGGGTAATGTAAAAATTTTCATAAAAAAATTTGAATCCATTGTATAAAATCTAACTAGAATAACTAACTAGTCAGATTCTCTTAAATTTAAGTTATCAAAATAATTCTGATAAACAAATGAACTAACCAAAACTAATAAGAACAGCCTTGTAAGTATGGGTTAATGTGTCAATCTGCCATCCATGTACAATTAATGAGAATAGTTGAAAATTTTACATAAAAAAACAAAACAAAACAACAACAATAAAACAGATTATTCTTCTTAAAATTTTTATCACATATTTAACTCTAGTTACTCCTATCTGGAGAAAAAAAAATAGGGGTAGGAGATCTATCGGACACATTCAGGCCCACTGCATAGCTAAAAAGCTCCTTTGTGCAAGGAAATTTTAGTGCTCCTCCTCATTCTATGAAATAAAATTTGTAAATTAAAAGACATTTTTTCCCTAGTGCTTTCGCAAGAAAAATTTGAAAATATAGCTTTAGTCATTTAACATGTTTTATTCATTTATTTTTAAAAAATAAACACGGAGAATAAAACACATGTTAAAATAAAACATATTAATGTTTAAAAAACTAATTTTTAAAACAATAATTAAATAACACCTTAAAACAAAAAAATATTTATTTAATTAACTTATTTATTCAGTGTACTAAATGTTTTCTATATAAGTAACTAGAGGGATTTGAATTTAGGATTTTTCAGTCTATATTCGTCCTCTACTACATCTCAAACAATCAGCACACATATGAAAAAGATAAAAATATGTGGTCATGTGAGTCAGTTATTTGATATGGAATAGAGGACAAATATAGATTGGAAAATCCTAAATTCAAATCTCTCTAGTTACTTAACTGAAATTTCTGTTTTTTTTTTTCAAAGGTTTTTATATTAATTTTTGAACAATCCTGTGGAAAAGTATAGATAGGAAATATCTGCAAATAAGACAATTTTAAATATCTAAATGTTTTATTATATTTAAAAGAACCAGCAACACCACACATACCCATGAAACCATTGCACTGCCTCCCCCACCTCTTCCAGGGACAGCTCTGATATTATATAAATTATTAAATAATATATATTATTTACCAAATGTTATGTATATCCAGAATATGATGCTTCACTTCTGAGCTCCAATTTGCATAGCAAGGGGCAAAAAGAAATCTGCTTGCTGGTAAGGAATTCATTAAAATTTAATCCTTCTTTATTTGAAAATCCATTAAAAATTTCTCATGCATAAAGTATTTATGTTTTCTATTATCAAAATTATATTCCTTCAATGATTAAATATTTGCATTATTATTTAAGTTTTTATGTGGTGTTATTCCATTATTAGCGCTACTGTGATGTAATTGTCTGGCCATAATTATTTTAACTTTGCGAATATATTTACATTGCTTGTGAAGTATCATTTAAAATTTAAATTCAAGTTAAAACTATAATTTATTTTATATATAGTCCAATATTTTAAATTTTCACACTTAAATTATTTATTGATCATATAACTTTTATATTTTATTAGGACTCCCAAACTAGTTCAATTATAAATAACATGGCTGATTAAATTATTATACCCCATTAACACCTTCTTATTAAAACTTTCTTTATTTTAAAAATCCATTCATTATTTTCTATTAACAAAAATAGTTTCATTTGTTTTTGTTCAATAATAAAATGTTGATATTATTATTTAATTTTTTAGGTGATGTGCTCCACTATTAATAACTATAAATTATTAAAATCTAAAATGATATTTAAAATTTTCATACTTACATTATTTATTGATCACATAACTTTAATATGTTATTAGGATCACCAAGGTAGATTAATTTTAAATAACATGACTAATAAAATTTTTACATCTCATTTGCACTTTCTTGTTCAAGTTCTTTGTTTTAAAATTCCTTTTGTTATTTTTAATTCACACAAAACTTATTTATGTTTTTAATAACAAAACTAATTTTCCTTATTTTCCTTCAATAAAAAAGTATTTACTTCCTATATTATTTTATATTTTAATGCTTATTAATAACTAAGTCATATTATGTATATATTACACTTTATTATGTAGTTTGACAATTTGGATTTAGCCAGGAAAATTTTTTAAATTCCCTTATTTATATTGTTTTATTCAATACAATTTTAGAAGCCATTAAAATGCTTGCACTTTATTTTGTTTATTCATAGGTTATGCTAGATAATTGTAAAAAAAATAAATCAAACTCTTGGTTTGTTCCACTATAGATTTCTTAGACTAACAATAGTAGAATCATGTAGGAGTTTTATTATAATAAGAGAATTCCATTAAATAATATCATTATGAAATTTGTTAAGAATTAAATATTTTGGTGTGCAAAAAAAGCTGTTTGTAAAATGTGTAAAAAAAAAATAATATGGTGTAATAAAAAAAAAAGAGAGAGAAAAAATATATTGTTACTAAAAAACTTTCCGCAACCAACTTAGCAGAATCAATCCGACGGTCTTACATTCGAGAGATTGATAATCTACTGCTAGGCTAAACTGTATAATACATACAGGCTCTGCAAAATATCACTGATAAACTTAATTTGCTCACATGCAAAATTATTATAATATTTTTAAAATAAATTCTATTTTTAAATATATAAATTAATGTTTGGGAAATCCCAACATTTTGTTTTACATATAAATTTTATTAATTATAATGACAAAAAGGTGTCGACGACGTGTTCAGTTTTGTGCAAATATAGAATATATATGAAGTATATTTAGAGGACTGAGCAATTGTCACAACAAGTCTAAGTAAAAAAGTATTCATCTTACATTTAAATAAAAAAATATTTATAATCAGAACGTGTTACTAACAATAAAATGATTCAGAAATTTAAAGATTTATGTATAGATTTTATTAATGATCATGACAAAATAGCATCAGCCTGTTTGGTCTAGCATAATGATAAGAATAAATACAGTATATTTCAACTCTTGAAATTCGAGGCTTGGGCAATTGTCAGAATAAATAAAAAAGTATTCCTCTCATATTTAGATAAAAATATTTACATTCAGGATATATTCTAACAATGAAGTGATTCGAAAGTGCAAACATTTTCAGTTACATATAAATTTTATTAATTATCGTAGTATCTTGTTGCCCCTGTAATGAAGTGCCTTTGTGCCCTGCACACTCATATGTGGCAACCCTGCTCACATTAGATTGATGTGATAACTGTTAAAAAAAGATTAACAAATAAATCTCCACCATAGGTAATAAAGACGAAGTCATACAAATACAGGCATTAAATACATGATTAGCTTTATCTTTTACATTACAAAGTGCATGATCAAAACAATTCTCTTGTTTGACAAATCAAAATTTAAAACAATGCATTTAAATGTACAGAGATAAAATTTTCTAATAAAGGTTACTTTTGAAAGATAAAATTTTCAAATTATGTGAAGTTTACTTGATGATTTTTGTGAAGTTTATTGATGATTTATAAATTAATGTTACAATTTATTTCTCCAATCTACATAATATTTCTCAAGCATTTATCTGTTAACTCAAATTCTTTATCAAATTAAATTACAATCTATCTAGCCATAAAGTCTAACAACTATTTTTTTTACCTTTGAATAAATTTCTAACTCTTTTTATTTTTTAATTTAGCTGTAATTTAGCAACTTTAACTATTTTTATATATTAATGTAAGCAAATTAACATTCTTACTGTAGCATCAAAGCTAAGCGTTGCTGTAGTCCGTTCTACTGGTTCCATAATGGCTAAACACCTTGGCTGATCATCATCTGTGTTCAATTTTTTCACCCATAAAGACACAGGAACAACAGTGCCTCTGGAGTCAATAGCATTCATCTTAAAAAAAAACACATTCAAATAGAGAATCTAAATTATATTAATAAATAATAAAAAATTTACAAAGATACTTTTTTCCATGTGAAGTTTCAGATATAATTATAATTAAAATAAATAAATAAATAATTATCTATAGTAAGAAGAGTCTTTAAATATTCAATTCCCAGACAAAAACCTATCTAAGAGTCCTTATAGAAAACAGTGAAAAATAGAGATTACTCATCAAACTTACTTTTTAA
This sequence comes from Epiperipatus broadwayi, assembly GCA_028023455.1. Classification (NCBI taxonomy): domain Eukaryota; kingdom Metazoa; phylum Onychophora; class Udeonychophora; order Euonychophora; family Peripatidae; genus Epiperipatus; species Epiperipatus broadwayi. Next base: position 1,140,990 of record JAQFVV010000035.1, read on the forward strand.
AAGTTGGAGAAATAGATTGGGCTTCTCTTATTTTATTTTCCAGTATTCATTAGATATTCATTTACCAACAAATATTGGGTGGTAAGCTACGATGCCCTAAATCTGACTTAAACTAAGAGCCCCCCACCCCCCCAGCCTGATAGAAGGATGCATCACACTACTATATGGAGAGTTTTGCTGTATTTTGAATTGTTTAACAATAAATCATCTTGTAACCTTTTTAAAAATTGACTATTTGGAGCATTTGAATTCAATGCTTTATTTATTTAAGCAAAGCAAATTAAATAGTAGCACTGATTAAGACTACTAGATCATCACATGACTTCCATTTTTATGCTTACACAAGTTTTTAGCTCAGCAGCAAACTCTTCATATAGTAGTCCACTGAGTGAAAGTCTAAGTAGTCAATGGATGCAAGAAGGTTTGTGCATATATTTCCAGATTAGTTTCTAACTTGTGGCTTTCATCAGTGAAAAACCTTGAATATGAGAGTACTGGACTTAGACTTTAGGATCTAATACAACCTTCTAGAAGTCACCTTTTACCTATTTAATTAACTATCAAGCTATGAGCCCAAGTTGAAAACCTAATAATGTTTTCAATTAAGTTTTTTTCACTTATATAGTCATATAGATCTGAGCCCAGTTCAGTATCCATACATTTTGATGATATTGGTTTTTTAAAAAAATCACAGCCATCATCATTGTATATATTTGTACCAGGTAGAAGTACTGGATAAAGAGGTTGCTACTGTTTTAACAGCTTGTGTAAGTGTAGGAAATGGTGATCCTGTGTTGTTTTAAGAGTTTTATACCAATCCTGTCCATAGATGATGGTGACTGTGTTTTTGAAAAACCAATGATACCAAAATGAACGAATACTGAATTAGGTTCAGATCCATATGACTACACAAGGGTAAGAGCTTGAATTGAAAACATTATTGTAATTTAATCTTGAGCTCATAAGTTTATAGTTAACTAAATAGATAAAAAATGGCTGCTGGAGGGTTGCATCAGATCTTAAGGTCTAAGTGCAGTGCTCTCAGATTCAAGGCTCCTTATTTATGAAAGACAAAAGCTAGAAACTAGTCTGAGAATATTGCATGAGTTTTCTTGCATCTATTGATTACTAAATGTACTAGGTGGTACTACTATATGGAGAGTTTGCTAGTGTTTTAACTACCAGATCAATCAAAATTGTAAAAAAATTGAAATAATATAAAAAAATTTGAGTTCAAATGTGTATAGAATGAATTTTGAAAAAGATTTTCAAAGAGTACATATGCACACATAAAATGGACAAAAGTGGTTTGTGGTTACAAATCTAAAGTTCAAGTCCAAAATAAAACAATACATTTTTTAGAGATTGGAAAAACATCCAAATACCATTTCCTAAACAAGCCTCAAATATAAGAATAATATCAATTAAAAATGAGTCTATAAACCATAAATATGTTCATATATATCACACTGTTTAGTTGGCATCTTAGGATTCTACTTTAATAATTTCTGCAGTAAAATTTTCTTATATAAAACTTTAATACCTTATCTCTCTTTTAATTATTCTATCCTCAATCACATCTTCATAATGAAAATCTTTGCAATGTGAATAGAGTATTTTTTACACAACAACATGCTCAAGTTTATTGTAAAACATGCTTTTAGAAAGTTTATCATTCTCCTTCCATAAGTCTTGTAATTATAGATTTTAATAGCATTACACCTAGTAAACTGAAAAATAATATATCAACCAATCTTTTTATTTTACTTCCTCAAATGTAATTTTTTATATATTTTGATATGGAGACCACATCTCACTTTCATATCATAAAATCTGTCAGAAAAATAGACTAATATAGAACTAATTTAGTTGAAGTATTTTTATCACTACGAAGAAATATCTATCTTATCTCTCAAAATAATTTAATCTGACCCACACTGTCAAGCTGATAATCATTTAATAAATTGCTAATTTTTTTCCATTACTGATTGATAAGGTTTTTTAAACATAAACTCCTAAATCAAATTTTTTACAGGTTTAACAGAGGCAAAACTATCCACACAGTAGCCTACCCAATGTAAGCATATAAATGGTGATCATATAATGTTTAGAAATTACATTCTATTCAAAACATAAAACCTTGGTGGAAATCATGTTTGAATTGAAAAAAATTGCATGATCACTGGCATATTTTGCTTTTAATCACTTCAAATTTAAAAAAAAAAATCCAACAAATTATTTATATTTACATCATGATGTCATCTTTATGAGGTCAATTTTGAAGTGTTCCCAATATTCCAGTTATAAAAATAGAATATAAAATAAAAGCAAATTCATATTCTTATCTAACACCAATTTTCATTTCAAATGCACCAGGCTTTCCAATAACATTTTCTTTATATATAGTTGATGTGTAAAGAAACTTCCATAATTAGTTACATTCTAACATTACCACAATGCTTTTCAATTGAATCAATGGCTTTACCAGATTAACCTATGAAATGTATAAACGACACCTTTGCCTGGCAATAAATCATACTGATTTTTTATAATCAAGATGTTTTTGGTAACTATTCAATTATGACTGAGACTTATTCAATAAAACCCTCAAAAATACTTTTGTGCAGTGATATTCTGTAATAATTTTCTACATTCTGCTATTTTTTGTTTTAAATTGAAGCAATATAAGTATTCTTAAAAAAAAATCGGGTACACAGTATCATAGAACAATATATTCTTAAAATAATTCCTATAGTTTTGAAATTATCAATCCATATTTAAAAAATTTCCAGAGATTTCAGCCTTTCTGGTTACTAGATTACAAAAATAGCTTTGATTTATTTATTCAACTATTTTTTCTTTTTTTAGGCAGATTAACTATTAACAAATATTATAAAGATATCTTTATAAGACTCCAGATAGAACATAGATTCACTAATGTTATTAAATCCATTTTTGGTACTATATTCATAGATTTAACAATGATTAACTATGTGTTCATGGATTCGTGTTTGGCTACATCTGTATACAATTCCATTTTTAAAACAGATAATGACATTGACCACATATGGTCCTAAATCTATTGAAAAGTCTAAAGAAATCAAATTGAGCTGGATACAGAAAAATAAATTTGTTGGAATCTCAGAGGAAATCTATTTTTTAAGTCATAATTTTTCGGTTGTTGAAGGAATTCTTGACTGAGCATTTAGAAAGAGGACCTTGATTTTAAGACAAGTCTTAGGTGATGAAAATATATCTTAAGCAGTAATATGTATAATCAATAGTTTTTTATATGTTTTCTGTGCAACAATTTGTAAAAGGTCAGGAAGTTAATATAAAGGAAACAGATTTATGTGTACAGTAGACTATTTAATTGTATATACAGAAGTATAGTGTGAACATTTTTTCTACAAATAGAGATGCACTATTCATTAGTAGAATATAGGAGTGCTAAAGAAATTGTTCAAATAAAAATGTTAATAGATGTATATATCATTAAATGTCCAAATTTAAATCCTTTAGTCATTATTCAAAAGATGACCAAACTATTCACTGCATCTGTTCAAAATAATAGCATTATCATATAAAGAATGCCACATTGATTTAATATAGATTAGGAAGTTTGTATATAACAACATGCACATAACATAACACTATGTATATAATTTAAAATGAAGGTTTTCATGGCAAAAAAGGTAAATACAATGTTTTCTTCTATGCATTGAATTATTTAATGTTATTACAGCTAGAATGTCTTAGCAATATTTCTCTTGCTATTACCTGGATAATATGGATATTTCTGTGAAGATAATTTTCAAAGCTTTGATAACGACCAAAAAAAAAAAAAAAAAAAGGGCAGTTTGTAAAACAGCTCTCATACAGTTTAGCTGTTATTATTTCATCAAATCTGGAATCTATCTACAAAGGGTCAGGTGAAAAAAAAAGGTGTAATGGATAATTAATTTGGCGTTTGCTTATGATAAACATATTTTATTATTAGATGGAAGCGTTGCGAAGTTGGATGTTTTTTATGTCTTTAATACGGACAAACAGTTGATATTGAGTTATGTAACCTTATTATAGTGTCTGTTAACAACATAACTCTGTTATTGCAATAATGTAATTCTTTGAGCTCACAATAAAATTCCTTGATAAAAAAAAGAAAGAAATAATATTCTTATATGACGTACATAAAATATGTGCGGTTTAATTAATTTTTAGTACAAAGATTAATTTTTTAATTATTTATTTTTAATTGACATTATAAAAATATTATATAAAACTATCTCTAAAATGAAGTCATTTCCAATAAACACTTTTATATTATCTAAATAAATTAAAATGAACATTTATCATTTTTAAATGCTATAAAGTAGTCAGTTTTTAACATGAAAACACACTAATTACTAGATATAACAGAAAAGTAATACATTCAAATTGTGACAGATACCTCTTGATAAAAGTTAGTTACATTTTTCCAAATTAATGTAATAAATTTAATACCTTAAATATCTTTAAAAAATTCAGTAAGTATATAGATTTTTTTTAAAAAAAAAATCTCTGAATTTTTCACATATAATCTTGTTCTAAGATTTTAAAATTTTTTTAGAATACAGCTTTTTTTAGAAATATGCCAGATTACCTTCATACTATTTTAAGAATTCTGGATGTTGACTTCTGTAAATTATGCTTCTTAGTATTCAATGCATAGAAGAATTACTGTGTATTTTTCTTCTAATAAACTAACTATGTAGATGAGTTCAGAGAATTATACAATATGTAGCTGTTTTTGTACAGTATTTACCTAATAACATCTTATCCATTTCATTCAAATCTGAGCCATCTTCAAAATCTAAAAATATAATTTATAAGTTCTAGTTTAAATTCACTGAAGTATTTCTGAAGATTAGGGATACTGGCTGGTGACATTGTGTTTTTAAATAATTTTTGCATATCTAGTTTTGCATTAATATATATCTTACATCTCATTAATTGATAACTATTTTCTGAATTAAAGCTCTTAAAAACATCACATTTTTTTTTTTATTGGACAAAATACAATTCAATATTGTTGCAACAACATTTGGGTGTTTCTTCATAAAATAAATCATAGTTTGCTCATTCTTTTTTTCCTGAAAATTTCATATAATGTCTTTTCTTCATTTTTGTCTCCACGTCAAATTTTTATCACACGATATTTTCATACTTTGAGCAATAAAATTTTCTTTGACAATTTAAAAAATTGATTTGGTTTTGTTCAAAAGCATTCTGTACATTAAAAGTCCTCTACTTCTGTAAATGAGTATCAGGCCACTATTTGCTAGATGACAAAGGTCACTATAGCTATATTTTCATCTTCTACTTCTTTGTAAGAATAAAATTGACAGAGCATAAATGTGAAACACTGTTAATTGATATTTTCCAATAAGTTAGCAAGACATAATGCCACTCTGTCTAATATACTATTAATTCCACAATGCTGTTTAATGTTTTTATTCATAAGGAAGTCTATGCTATATTTATTTCCATATATATGTCTTTATAGAAAAGCACATACTGATTTTTCAAATGTCACACATCATCATCATTTTCAATCATTATTGATCCAATACAAGATAAAAGTCTCTCCAACTTTAAACCATTTTC